>JABFPN010001316.1:0-30557 GCA_022817305.1 Leptoteleia sp. ZL-2020 | reverse complement strand
TCTCCCAGAGTAGTATAAATAAAATGTACCAACATTTGACACATGACAGTTTACCTAACCTAACCTAATTTAAGGCAGCGTTTCTATCAGACGCGCATTCAGTGGAATACATTTTCCTCATGCATATATAGGGAATTCATGTATTAAATATTTTGTTTTATTACTATATTTAAATAAGTATGGTTGAATCACCCATACTTTAAAATATAAATTAAATAAATTATCAAGTTGTTGTAATAAAACATTTATTACCCTACAAGTATGGGTGGATTTTCCATACTATTTTTTTCAGTGTTCCTAAAATTATGTTCGTGGTGCCCGACAATGTTAGTTCCGTTAATTTTTTTGAAAAAAAAACATTTGTAAAAGTGAGTTTAGTTAGTTTTTAAAAATTTATAACATAGTTTAAACACTTAATTTTAAATTTCCCTCCAAAATTTGAATATATAACACGTACCTAGTCTCCCAAATAGGGCGTGTCCCTAAAACCACCGTTTGGTATATATATAATAAAAGTCCAACGCAAATTTTATTTATCACTTAGTTTTAGTGATTTAAATTAAACAATTTTTGTCATTAAACAAACAATAAAATCTTTTGCGGTTAATTTTACAATTTTTACGAATAATAGTAACTATTTTACACATTTTACAAATCAAGAAACATATTTTCAACTTCTCAATTAATCAACTGATATTTCTCGTATTCAAGTCTTCAATGTCAAACGTTCAAACTCATTCTAATCTCACAGGAAAGAAATTTTTTGCCTCGATACACATAGTGGGGAGAGAATGAGGTGGGGGGGGGGGCTGTTAAGAAAAGGAAGAAACGAAGGGAAAGAAATGTCTTATACGGGTATTTCTAGCAAGTGGCTACCGACTTTAGATGCGAAAACATTTACAAGCAGAACAATAGGTGATCTACTAAAAGAAAGAGAGATGTATCGACTTTACTTTTTCATTTTTTTTCTTTCTTTCTTCCGTTGGCCAGGAACACGAGTGGCACGAGTTGTGTTCTGGCGCCGATCGGAACAAAAAGACGCGAACGGTGGCACAGATTGAAATATAACCGCGAGGCCGGCCGTATGTGCGCGCATGCAAACTCGTACAAATGCATGTCGATGCGCAAAGCACGACATTTATTTCGGCCCTCGGCATCGGTGGCCGAAACGCTACCGTGCACACGTGCGCGTGCACCGATCGTTAGTTTTCTCCCGAAAGTCGCGGCGAAGGCAATTGGCCGAAATTGCCGTAACAAATGGCCTCGGCTAAAGTTCGCGTCTAATTTCGAGCCGCGGAAAGTAATGGATTGCATTTATGAATTAATATTAGATTAACGTTGCAATTTGGCGTTTGGCATTTGTTTTGTTAATGGCCAACTGAGTAATTTCGACGACGAAACATTTTGTTGCTCCGCAGGGAAACATTATTAATTACACCGTAAACAATGTCCACTTATCTTAAGCGGATTACTTTGATAATAAGTGGATTCGTTAAAAAATAATTCCGATTATTATAAGGAGAATAGTTTTATTATATGAATAATATTGTTAAATAATTTTGAATTAAGCATAATTATATAAGAGTGTCCTATTATATAATAAGTATATTATTTTTTCAGAGTAGTTTCGTTAAGATTGATTAATTAAGCTTATAAAATTTTGTTGTTTTGTATAATATATTTCTAACCATTATTAATAAGAGGATTAACTAAATGAATAAAACTTTTCTATGAAATTATATTGTATAAAAAATATCTGGATGTTTTACTTGGTTTTGACTTGAAATTATTTGTTGATATGCCATAATTTGCATGGCTCGAAATTACGAGTTTCGATATTCCACTATAAAAAGTAAGGTTTCGTATCTGCATCGGGTTAAAATTGAACGTTATTCTTTTTTATTTTATTTTAATTAGTACATTAATCAAGTATTATATATTGATGGGGAAAACTTTAATTTAAGAAACGGATTGTTCTTAATTTATAAATAAAATATTATCTTCCATTGGAACGAAAATTATAATTTATTCTTCCCCATAGAATATTGGAGTTTATGCACGCAATATGCTGCACTTTAATTGAAACATTCTTTTGTAAAGGAACAAAAAAAAATTTTCTAAATTAAAAGCACAAAGTTGGAGGCTATTTCGAAGACAAGTTATAGTCAGCTAGGAAGCCCAGAATAAGTGGAATTAACCGAGTAATAAAGTAAACGTATCAAGTACTTAGTTGACATATTTATGCTTGGCAGTAAAAGCTAAAGGAGTAATACGATTCAACTCGTATATTATAATGCGTTTCGTCACACGGTCCATATTTATTCTAAGCTGCGCAATGTTTCGCGGTTATGCGCGCGACTTGACAAAAACGCACATCGAATCACATTTTCGCCAACGGGTCGCTTAGTTTGTCACGCATATGAATGCATATATACATGTGTGTGTGTGTGTAAAGTTAATTATATTTCAGTAAAATATAATTGGTATGATTTATATTTGTTTTGCAACAAGTATGGCACGGCAATATTTCAAACGTCACTTATAAACAGTTTTGTTTAATTTCACAAGTGTATATATCTATGGTAATCATATCCAGATATCAAAAAAAATCTATTTTAATAATCTAGTGCTTTAAAACTTGAAGAGGGCTGTTTTTAATTTGCAGAATGTTTATTTATAAACATAAATATTTATTATTTTGTATGCTTGTATCATAATAAATTTATATTTCGAAACAAACATGCTTTTTAAAATCAAGCAAAAACCAGTGCAATTACAGCTATAATTATTTTACAATTTAAATTTATCAATTCTAAAATCTTAATATATTCATTTATTATATTAATGTATCAAAACAAATATGGATTGATTAAATTAATCAATCTAAACTTTCCTAATCTTCCAGTTATAATTACTGAGGTTGAGATTAAAGTAATTAATATAACAAGTAATTAAAGATTAGCATATTATAAGCATATTGAGATTAGGTGTCGATTTCAGTTGGAGTATTCCAGTTACGTCGTTGTGATATAGGTATAATAAATATTTAAATAAACACAAATGATTTAATTTTCCTTTAATAAGCAGGAGTCGAATTTCAGAAAAAAATATACAATATTGTAAGCATTTCTTCATTTTCGAACGTGTATACATTCGATAAAGCGCGTATTTATATTTTCGATATTAATTCAAACATCTATTTATGATAAATAGATTCTATTCAATGTAAATAGACATTCAAGTGCAGTTTTTTTAGTGCAGTTAAATTACCCTCATTGACCTCGGTAAAAACAACAGAACATTTTATATGGTTATCATGATACTAACTCTATTAACTAACGAAACTAATTATAACTATGTGTTTACTAATTTTGTATCCTCGGTGCACTGAGAAGAATTATATAATAAAACTTACTACACTCACAAAAATGTTTATTTAAGAGTAATAGAATATTCTTACCTTAAATAGGATTTCCATTCATTATATGGACAAAGCGAAATTCTATTTATAATAAGAATAAATTATTCTTAGAAAATATACATTTATATAAAGAATTATTTCCATTTATATTAAACGGATTTGTTTTAGAGAAAAGAATAAAATAGTTTTAGTTTAAGAATATTCAACAGATGATAACTGAATATTCTTATTTTTAATCGATTTTCTGTGTATATTATTTAATAACCCACGGACAGGTGTGTCCTTAAGATAGAAATCATTAACAAATATAGTTACAATTATCATATATGTAATAAAATATATTATATTATTTGATAAATTCTATCATACGCGCACACCCGTCCGCCAGTTACTATATAATTTTTCTCACTGTGCACGTAATTATTTGCCAAAAAAAGGTTCGATTAAGAACGAGCGAAGGAGGATCAACACGTTCGATGAAAATGAGCCGATCAAGCCGAACGGGCTTATTAATGTCGAAATAAAGTTGGCGAGCAATCGAAATATCAATATCTCAGTTGGCACGAGATGAAATTTGATCGAAAGCGCTGTTTAACGTCTATATCGATCTCGTAAGAGGATAAGCAAACGGAGTCGCGGATCGGGCGTGCGTGCGCGGCGCTCAAAGGGGGCGATCGATCGCCGATCGCGTTTCCGATCGCGCACGACGCTTTAAATCACACGGTTGATTTAGTGGCCGACTGTCCCTTCGGCCGAAATGATAGATTCGCTACGCGGAGCGGACAGTTGCAGTTGCCCGCGCGGCCTATGCAATTCACGTGCATAGACGTAAAGGCACGCGCGTTTACAAATTCGTGATACGGCGTTCGCCAGCGGGGGAGGCACAACCAGTATTTAACATTGAATGCCGGCGTCGTCTCCTTCGCGGAACATGCATTAAACATCCTTTACATGTCGAATTATGTTGAATTATACATCCATCGCCGAGTCCCCCTTTTATCATCAACTTTCTCCCTTCTCATCAATTCAATCGCTGCAAAGTCAAATTCACGTTAACTTTCGGACCACTTACGATTATTTCATTGTGAACGGTTAAATATTGACGAAGAATTAATTGGTAAATGTCAAATTTTGTAATATGAAATATCGGTTAAAAGATCACCCGTGAAAATCTTGGGAAAAAATATATTCGTAACGTATTTTAGGAGTTCAAGAATTAAAACTGTTGATTTTAAGAAATATACCACAGTAAAAAGGAAGCATACATGGTCTATATATGTCTGAATAAAAAAATTCATATATAAACATGTTTTTTCTTAGTTCAACTCGGCTATATACGGTCATGTGTGGTTGATATATGGTAAGAATTGATTTTAATATAAAGAAATTATTGAAACCATATATGATTAGAATATTATATCAATTATTGATATATATCCACCATGTATGACCATGTACAGTCATATGTGGATTAAGAAAAAAAACATATATGTCCATATATGAAATTTTTAATTTAAATGTTATTAGTTATAAATGTTATTTTATTAATTTTATAATATTGTTTTGTACCGCGTGTTTATTTCGTGATAGGAACCGATCTCGAGCCTCGCAAGATGAACGTTAAGTACTCAATTATTTTCTCTATTTACAACAAAATCTCAAAAACAAAGTTGGTTTCGGCGTGCAACTAAACTTAAATGTAAATAAACTTCTCTCGTAAACATTTAAATGTTGAAAATTCAAATTATAAGGCTTAAAAGTAAAATTGCATTGTTATCCGAATGAAAGATAGAATACTTTATATTGAATAGAATCAAAGTGCACGCATTCGTTGGCGTTATCTCACCGGTGGTTCTAATGTTCTTTATGCTAATGTCTTACTTTCAGATGAGGCGAATGAATAAAATGGCATTATTTGACTGTAAAAAATACTTTATTTGGCGGATTCCCCGGTTTCCCGCTTTGACAGTACAATGGCGGTCTGTTTACATACCGCGCTTAAATAACAAAATACGCATTCAGATACACGCGCAACGCGTGGGGAAGGAATTCCCACATTCCTGGCCGTATTCGGCAAGAAATAATCCCGCGCGTTTGTTTGCAACGACTTTATTGACAACGCCGTTTGAATAACTTTATTGCGAATCGCGATTATTCCAAGTATTTTATTTATATCGAAGCTCTAGCAACCTCACATTATTTGCATTGTTAGGGAAAAATAATCTTTTTTTTTTTTCACTTATTGTCAGATAACTTCAAGTTCCTTATATCTTTTTACACTTGGAAAAAGTTATTCGTAGTTGCCCATTATTATAGTATTCCTTATACGTTATAGTATTTTTAAAAACACATTATAAAAAGGTTTGATCAAGGAATAGAATTCGTTACCTTACAGTCACCAGTCGCTCCCTTTACCACCGCTCTACGCCGCCGCTTATACCGCTTAGTTCGTGATTTGGAACATTTAAGCCACGCCCCCTCACACCGGAGTTTGACAAAGATCAATAGTTTTTAAATGGCTGCGTAGAGTAGTGGTAAAGAGCGTGGCTGGTGACTGTCAGGTAACAGGTTCTATTCCTTTATAAGAATTCTTTCAAATATTTTTTTATTTTATAAATTTTATTATATTATATTATATTATAATATAATAAATAATACAAGTACATACGTACAACCGAATTATTATAGTAGCAACTACTAATAAATCTCCGTCAGTTTACAGTGGAATCTTAGTTCCATCACGTAGAATGTCTCTTTTTATCAAACGGAAGTTGAGAAAAAAAAATGAAGTAATGAGCACAGAACTGATTAAAGAATCCCGAATGTCTATATAAAATTATGAAATTAAAAAAACAAATTAAAGAATTATTGCAAACAAACGTGAGCATTGAATTTTCTTCCAAATTCATTTGTACTTTCTCTCCGCTCATAATAATTGAACTTCGCGACGAACGTCAGACTAGGACAGTGTGATAAAATTGTCAATTAAATTGTGACTAACAAATGTCAAAATGATCTTACCTTGCCGAAGGTTGCGCTGAATCCAGCTTGACAATAGCCCTGCTTGTTGTGACCCCCGTGTTCTGAAACGGAAATACGTAATTATTACACATTCTCCGTCTGTACGCTTCGAACGGAAGAAGACGTCGTTGTTCGTAATCGCCTTATGTTCTATTATGCTATAACTATTATATTTTATATCGACTATTCACAATGGTCAATAAAATGACTACACCTTTCCCCTCTACTTATTTTAGTTAGACACAATCAACATTATATTAAGAAAAAGGTACCGGATTATTGGGATTGGCATGAATTGCGATTTGGAATCGTATTTTGCTAAATTGCAATACGTCAATTCCTTAATATTACACTTGGAAAATAAGTTTTCATGCTTTAGGCAATGTGGAAATTCTCAATTTAAAAAAAGAAAGTCAAATCTTTGTACTTGTAAATGTGTATTTGTAAATATTTATGAAAATAAAATTAAATTATTTGTACGAGCTTCTGTGTTATGTAAACTTGAGTGTATGTTTATGTAAACGTTCGTATTCAATTTTATAAAACACATGGATGTCTTCCGCGAAATTCGTATTTATACTTTCAACAAATGTAACTTTACAGGAAATATATTTAACTCTTTAAAACTGTTTGGGGCCTTTAAATTGATGTTTAACAAATGATTCTTTTACAAAAAAAAAAAAAAAAAATAAGTAGATAAAAAATTGAGTGTACTCTGTGAACAACGGGAAAAAAGTAGGACTTTTTCGGACTTCAGTAAGTGACAAGGATCCTTATGCTTGGAACGTAGTTGTGTACACAAGGGTCTTTCCATATATAAATATGTTTTTCATGGTTTATTTTCGCGCATATAGCTACCCATATATAGGTATAAAGGAGTGCCAGCAACTGAAAGTTTTGGTAACGCTTTGAAATTCTATTTTGTTACACTTGAAATTAGCTACCAGTAGGTTTACCCTTTCGTAAGAATATTTACTATATGGATTAAGAAACATTTTTAGTTTTAACGGGAATTTATGGTAAAAACTATATATAAATGACGTCACAAAGACATGTCTGTTCTTGTCAAAGTAAATGTCTTTTTCTCTCTCTCTCTTTCATAACGATACATTTTCGCACACATTTTTTATGCTAATTAATCAACTTTCGAAACGTTTCGGTTAGACAAATTGGTGCGTAAAAACGTAATTCAGCAAATCCAATTATCTGGACAAGTTTAAATCGCTGTTAGAAAGCGAGCGCGCGAGACGTACTTTTTTTTCCAAGGAAGTATAGATGAAATGTGAGTAAAATTATTTTAAGGAATTCTCGGGAAAAGGTTTTTTGTCGGCGAGTTTACGAGGACAGGTCACTGCTGTGGACGAAGTGAAAACGTTTTTGCGCCAAGTAGCTCTTTAGCTTCGCGATGATATTACAGAAGGTAACTCGATCTCACGTAAGCGAACTTTTACGTTGAATCAACACAGCTTTTCGTTTAATCTGCCGAAAACAAATTTCACCTACATTATCAAAACACGCGCCGTTACAAAACAAAAATCTTTCAACCCCCTCAACAAGTTTGGTTTTAGAACAATTTTGCCAAAAACAATTTCTCAATGTAATTTTTGATTTCAATTTAAATTTAATAAAAGAGCAAAAAAGAAACACTCGTTTGCGAATTTTCATTTCTTTCCCCGTGGTCTTATTTATTGCAATGATTATATTCGTACTTTTTTTTTTTTATTTCAGCAGGTGGTGAATTATTCGTGGGACTGTTATAATTACGTGACTAGAATACCACGTTGGAATGACTGTCAAAAATAATTCACCTTCCTACCTTATTAATTTAATGGATATTTCGATGGACGTTATGGACAAAAAAAGGAAAAAAATTAAATTTAATTTTCGTAAGCGTGAGAAATGGTATTGTAAAAATGTAATTTAATTAATACCCCTTATTGTTTTATTAATAAAACTGATCAAATTGAAATTATGACGTATACAATGCAAAATCAAGTCATTTTGAAGTGAAAATTTTTTATATTCCTAAATGTAACGATAAATCAGAAGGGGGGCATTAATTTTTTATTGCAGCCTGAGTAAAAGGTAAGTCAAATTTTCTGACAAGAACAATCCCTTTTCGCGTGGTTAATTTCGTCGACTTGTTCGCAGCTTAATCAAAGGGCACACCGCGGCAAATTTTTACGTATAATTTTAGTTCATTTTTCATTTTGCCGTGCACTTCCAATGGCTCGTTTTGTCGCGGCGCGTCCGCGTGAAATTTCAAAGGAACCACATGTTTTGGAGGAAGGTTTCATTTGGATGGCAAAGTGCCCGCCGGAGATTCTCTTTCTCCGTTGAAAACGGACAATCGCGCGCGATGATAAAGTGGACGAACATATGTCACGTTGCTTTGCGAATTTTAATTCCCGGGCCCTTGCGAGCGGAAACAAAATGCACTTACACGAAACAAGACTTAACGCCGTCGGTATAATTCTTAAATTATTCGGCCAAATCTGGAGAATGCTTTTAAAATAACGTTGTCGATGCAAATAGGTGTTATTTAAAAAAACACACACATTCACGTGTGATGGTAAAATTTAAAACATTTTACATTAATTTAGGGATATCCCCGAAAAGTGAAAAATTTGTAGTAAGTAAAATGTTACTTATACAAGGAATTTTCGATATCTTTGAACTGAAAACTGTTTGTTTAAGTTTTAAATTTTACTATTATTTATAACAAAAATATTTACTTGCTCAATGTATACTTGTAAAAGAAATAGCAATTTATATTATTTGGTATTACTTTCTTTCGTTGTAGAAACTTGAAATGGTGAATATATTGAAAAACTTTAAATTTTGTAAAAATTCAGAGACACTACATGGAGAGAAAAGAATATTAAAAATTAAGAAACCAGGGATTAAAATGTTAATAAACTGAATTCTAATTTTTGACAAACATTTTATTTTATGTTTTGTACGATTGATGTCGCTATTCATCAGTGTTGCTAACCAATTGCCTATATCGTTCATAAACCAATTATTAAACAATTTACTAAAATTTAATAAACAGATTGTTAAATTATACGAAACTGCATAGAATTACTATTTTTAATAAACTAGTTTAACAAATTGTATTCAATTAGTTTTCCATATTTACAAAATCATACTTTTCCTGTATAAATGTTTCTTAATAAATTTTAAACAAATTGTTTAACATGGCCTGTAATTAATATCCTCCGAAATTGTACTTTTCCCATTCGCGAACAAAGCAAAAATCTGAATATCGTCCTCGCTCTCTTTTGTCCGTGCTACTATAAGTGGAAATGTATTCATCTTCCCTTTTGATTTTTCGTGTTGAATTTTTCAATTCAGCCCCTCGGGAGGTAAGTGATTACAATTCCAAAAAAGGCTAACACTTAAACACACGCATTTAATATAGTCAGATAAGCATATAACTCCATTTATTTACTATTATTATTATTATTATTATTATTATTATTATTATTATTAATTCAAGTTATTATGCTAATATATTATTATAAATTTTAGTTAAATCAAAAACATTTATTGATTTTCATTACTTAATATTAAGAAGCACATTGTTCGATTGGAATAAAAAATAATAATAATAATAATGGAGTGTACATTAGAAGAATTCATCTCCACTCATTGTTGAACGATCGTAACGAATTGGAAAAATTCGATCGGATCGTGCTTCCATTATAAATTAAAGACAGGCGTCGGAAGAGATTGCAGCAAGTTCGACGACAGTAATAATTAATAATTAAAAGCGGTCAACTGGGTCAAGAAAGGCACAACACGCTTCGCGGCAGCAAACCGCGACTTCATCGTAATTCATGTTGAATCAAGTGCTAATTGGCCTCGTTGAGTCAAGACAAGCCTGCGCCCTTTAATTGTTTGCGCATTCAGCATGATCATATTAAAGCGATATATGATCATAGTACGCAATCTCGCGTCGCACTCTTTGTATTAAGAACGGTTTAAGCTTGACATTTCGAAATATAATTTCAACCTATCATATACAAAATTTGATAGTAAAATATTGAATATTGCTCTTATGATCATCAATCTGTCACTATTTTTAGTAGTAAAAATCATCACTTTTCAGAGATATTCTTAAATTAATATAAAATATTTTATATTTTACTATTACTCTTTCTCATTTCACTTATTATTATGTTCAATTAAGAGCAATTAAATTAAAAATTAATAATACTATGCGAAGCCACATTATTATAATAGCAATTTTGTATGATATGAATCCGAGAGTCATTAATTTATATAGGAAATAAAAATAATGTAAGCTGAATACCTGAAATACTAAATAATGATATATGATATTCATTGATATTCCCATCGTCTTTCCAAGAATTATAATATTAGATAAAATTCTCCAATGTTCCCTAATAGCCCCAGTTATTTTAAAGATACCATGGTAAGTTAGAGATATCAATATAATATCTTATTCATATCTTTTTGTGACACTGCAATATCCCAGATGTATTCGAAGCTTATCTGCAATAAATATTTATAAAACACCACCTTGATATCTACTCTCATTAAACCGAAAAAAATAGATCCGTTAAGTTTTATCGAGTTTTTGATAATCACTGTAAAAAATTCATCGCAAATTTGAATGAAAGTGATTCTATTCAGACGAAAAAGATTATTTTCAATTTGAATAGGATCCTATTTATATTAATACAATTCTTTTGTTTTCAAACAGACATTTTTAAGAGTGATCCATCGATATTGGCGGATCAATATATTTTAATTAAAAATTTATATATTTGACATATATATATATGTCAGTAGGAAATGTTCTACAGGCCCAGTACTGGTACAGTACCGTTACCAGAGTTACCAGTACTGGTAAATTTGTTTACCAGTACATTGATGGAATGGTGGCAGTAATGGAGTGATAACACCGGGCCAGTACCCTATAACTAAACGTACCAGTTGTATAGCTTCACCCTACCAATAATAATCCAACGTTTGTCTTGCATTGAACAATTTTTTTAAATCACCAGTACTGCTTCAAGTCTGGATCAACTATGGCGTTGATATTTTGCCTGGCATGTCTTACATCTGGTTATCTTCTGTTTTTGTTAATAACCAAGCTCAAGCCAGTACCAGCCCTATCTGTTTACCAAAGTCTGGCAAACAGTACTGGGCCAGAATCGGACCCGCAGGTCGACTCTGGCAATTTCCTATAGGATATGTTTGTCATATATACTGCATATATGTTGATTTTTAATATGGTATAACATATATGGGAACTATTATGCGGCACAAATAAAATAAACTATGTATATACCACATATATATTGATTTTTACACGGACTCAGTTTGATATCAAAAAAAAGAAAAAGAAAATCGCTTTTTCTCGGGGATTAAAGCAGTTGATAGCGCGAATTAAATTCGCGCGATTACGTTTGATAAAGTTGTGCCGTTTGTTAAAATACGAGCGGTGGAACGCGAAAGTTTTATTCATCGGCCTCCCCCACCCCCTTCCCGCCGCCCCCTAATGAAAGTAGCGCCGTTTTGCGCTTTCAAACGCGGCACTGTCGTGTACTTGGAAGACAACAATTTGTCTCGGCTGACCTTTCGCAGGCAGTTATTTATCATGTCTTCAAGGGTCAGTCCCTAAAGCGGTTTCCGACAAGGCTCACCCTTTGCCCGCCGCTTTGTCATTTGCATGCTTTATGTCATTTTCGGAGACATCATTTGCCGCGATGTCGTATTTGCATTCACGTTATTGCGCGCCTTTTACGTCGCCATTATCGTCGCCGTTTTATTTACGCCCGCGTATAATGCCGCTCATTAATTGGCGTTACTGCAAATGTGGACCTTCGCGCATGAATGGCTACGACGTTCAATGGTTTACAAATTGTTTTGAGTAATTATTTTTCATTCATTGCTTATAGTTGAGTTCTACCCCCCTCCTCACCCACCCTACTCCCGAAAGAATAATATTAATAATAATAATAAACGATAGATTGAAAGTTGAATCTATATTTTATGGGATAGAAGCCCTATGAGAAATTGCCAGAGTCGACCTACGGGGCCAATTCTGGCCCAGTACTGTTAGCCAGACTTTGGTAAAGAGGTAGGGCCGGTACTGGTTTGAGCTTGGTTATCAACAAAAACAGAAGATAATCAGATGTAAGACATGCCAGGCAAAATATCGACTCCATAGTTGATCCAAACTTGAACCAGTACTGAGGATTTAAAAAAATTGTTAAATACAAGAGCAACGTTGGATGATTACTGGTAGGGTATAGCTATACAACTGGTACGTTTAGTTATAGGGTACTGGCCCAGTGTTATCACTCCATTACTGCCACCATTCCGTCACTGTACTGGCAAACAAATTTACCAGTACTGTACCAGTACTGGGCCCATAGAACATTTCCTACTAAGGAGGTATCGCAAAGGTATTTCGACAATTATCGTCACGCTTTATAAAATAAATAAATAAATAAATAAATAAATAATTTTCGATTAAATATTTACCCACGAAACTTAGTCGCACCTTCGCCGGTTATCAGCCAAACGGACTCGGCGATTAATTTGACAAACGACCCGCGCGAAAAGTGCACCGCGTCGCCGGCGCTTTAAATTGCCGCAATTTTTCTATTAACTTTCTTGCCGTCGCGCAACGGCAAAGGCGGCGAGAGCGCGCTCCCGCGGGAAATCTCCAACGTCCCGCGAATTTGATTGCCGCCAAGGGCGAAATTGTTGGCCGGCGCGTCCTCGTGAGTTCATCGGCTGGAAATTCCACGAGCGCGCGCGCGCGGGGGCCCTATAAAGGCAATTAAACAATTTGCGAGGCCGATAGTCCGCCGCGCGGCGTCCACTCTCCCCGCGTCCTTTTACATTTCTCATCTCGGCCGGCCCGAGCGAGCACTTCTCTTTTTTTTTCCCTCCCCGCGAGGCGTTAGAAGGCGTCTCGGCTTGACGCATTATTCGCGCGCCTTTCCCCCCCCCTCCCACCCCTTCCGCCCCTCGCATCGCGGTTCGGACGCGTCCGCGCGCTCGTTTGTCTTGCCGCGGCGTTCGTATTTATTTATCCGTCTATTACACGCGCTGTTAAATAATCGCCGACGACAAATTAACCGCTTTGCGGCCGGTTCGAGGAAAGCGCCGCGGAAATACCGCCACTTTGATTTCAGATTTTAATGAAGCCGTCACGCTTTATCAGCGGCTGCGTTTCGTTGCAATTTATCGCCCCGGCAATTTTTCCTCCCTTATTTCCCCCCGATCCCTTGGCATTTCTTTTTCTCGCGAAAGACGCGCGCCTTTAAGGTTTAATGGGCGTATCGATCATTTCGAAATGAGCGGCCGACGTTGCGATGTTGTTATCAATTCGCTTTATCAGTCTCGACAAGACTGATAAGTGGACACGTTGGGTGCGTGGACAATTATTTTATTGATTCAAGTCGATAAAGTGTTTCAACTTTTTGCGAATTCGTGTGGATTTGAAGAGGGGATGTGCTTTGGATTAACGGATGTAAATGAATTGATCGTAACGGGAGGTAAAATAAAGTTTCGGATTTTGAAGGGGGTTGAATTTTGGAAATGAAAAAAATGGAAAGAACAATAAGAAAGTCCAAGATGAATAATGAAATTTACAAGGACTATTGTAATTTTTTTACACTGGGCAATGTGGTTTCAAAATTGGCGATGCAACTTTTTGTAAATTTTATTTTATTATTATTTATTAATATAAATAAAAATGCATTGAAAATAATGCTATTAATAACTTTTATTCGCCTTAAAAATAAAATATATTGGTAGCCTCGCGGGCTACCAACATATTTCACATTCGCGGTGAATAAAATATCGTGCTCGACTCGAAAAAAGTGGTTTCAGATTGGTAGCCCTTCGACTTTGCCTTGGATTACTAACTTAAAACCACTTTTTTCCTCGTTAAGTAATATACTATTATTCGTATAGTTACTTTCCAAGCATTAAATTTAAAATTGGAAAGTTTAATAAGTAACAAAGTTAAGAAATATATACAATAGTTAATTTATTAACAAATAATAAAAAAAATTGCTCTTTTTTTACATGAGAAAAAGAAATTTTTATTTGCCTAAACAACGAATAAATTTTAATTGAATTCAATTAACTTTGAAGCAATGTTGTTTATTATTCTTGAAAATGAGCTACTTTCAAAAGGTGATTTATTTTCACTTAAATAGTGATATTTTTAGGGGGGACTTTAGGGACAAACGGTTTTATGCGTATCGTACGTTTTTGTCAGAATGGAGCCACACACTTCTAGGTACATCATTATGAAATATTTATGGCCAACATTGTACCGAATAACATAGTAATACAGGATATATCATGTGTCGTATTATTTTTAAGGTCTCCTAATCCTCCATCACTTCCTCTGGCATCGTTTAAAAAATATTGTTTCAGACTTTTGCCCTCCCTTATTTCTTCGGCGATCGAACGTACCATGGTTATATATACCGTAAAAATAGCATTATAAAATTGAACGAAAATGTATTCATTTTGATTACACGTTAATAATAATGGAAATAATAATTTAAATTTATATTAAAGCTTGTGAAACTGCAATTATATATGCACGATCATACAAATTTATATTAGATACGATATTTCATTGACTAAAATATACTGAGAGAAATTTGCTACTAAAGTATTTTTAGTTGGCTACACTATATTTTTCTCTCGAGTTAATAGGGAGCTTGGAACTACATAAACCCCCGAGGGAAGGAAATTTAAGTTTACTCACTCGATCGACATGGCGCAAATGAATTTGATGTTCCGGAAAAATTGGACGTCCAACATATTCCCACCGGTTCCATTACGCCGCCAGTTTTCGATCTCGGGTCATCATTCTGAGAACCTCTGTTCCTTGTACCAAAAAAAACGTACCTTGGCGCGCATGCCTAAAAACAAAGAGACAACGTTAAACAATGCAATTTATTCATTTGAAGAAAGACAAATTTATTGTAGCTTACACTAAATTAATAAACAAAGTACATAAACTAATAATTTTATAATGTCAAATGGTGAAAAATATTTATTTCTAGTTTTAAAAATCAATTGCAAAGGGCAATTTGTAAAGCCGTGCAATTCAGCAGTGCCTCATTTTAACTTCAACGAGGAACGTCGCAATTTTTTGCACATTAAGGAACATGTAGAACTGTTTCTCTGCATAACTGTAAGTTCTTTGATCGAACATCGCCTAACATTTCTCTCTGTACATGAAATAAAACAATGTTCAATCACGCCCTTAACGTACAGGCATAAAATTATAACAGTTAATATTCCCATAAAAAATTGGATTCCAACCCTAGAAGACAATTTATGAACATACTTACAATAAAATATGAAATAAATGCTAAAGTAAAGTACTTTTTCCTATAAATTTATTGGAATGTTTACAGATTTATGGGTATAAAGGATGTATTATAGTATTTCTGTCATAATTTATTATAAGAATGTTTATAAATTGTCTTTTGGGGTTCAAATCCAATTTTCTATGGGAATATTAACTGTTTTATTTTTCAGCGTGTATATATGAAATCAGTGATTATACACTGAGAGAAAAAATATCAATTTTTAATAAAAAGTTTACTAGTTTGGCATTATACTTGCAGAATATCATTATATGGCAAACTAAATTATGAAAATTTATTAAATCAGAATTAGAATTCAGTTTATTAAACTTTGAAATCCCTTGGATTATAATTTTTAATATTCTTTTTTCTCCGTGTAATGTCACACTTTGCATTTTTGCAAAAAAAACAAAAAAAAACAAAAATTTAATATTACACAAATAAATGTCTGAACAGTGCCAACATGCGTTTTAATTTGTTAAACTCTTACAGGCACTGTTCAGAAATTTATTTCTCCCTGTGTATAAAGGCATACTTATACGCGTGTCCTTATAAAATATAGCGGCAGCCGCTAATAAATTTAACTCGGCGCGGTGAAAGCACAGTTGCGAAAAGAAAAATCAAATTAGTAAAATTAAAAGACGGCGCTTTCGGGGTCTGTTTCCACGAGGCGCGTTTTTTTTTTTTTTTTTCGTGCCAATCATAATGATTCGACGCGCGTGTAGAAAGCAATGCGCGCGTCACGCGATAGCACGTCGCATTTGCATAAAACACATGCGCGTGTGATCATTTGCCCGCGGCGCTTACGACGGTTTAATTCATACAAACGAAAACACGGCGCGGCATAAGCGTTGCCTAGCAAGGTTATTACATAATGCTCCGTGTCACTACCGCACTTAAAGTGAATTCATTGCTATTTTTTGTACGCGATCGCATACGCTTACGCCTCCGTCCGTGATTTCCATCTTTAACCGTTCATTCAGAATTAATCCAGTTTTATTTTTAACTGAAAATGTATTATTAATTAAAATTAAGTGCGCCGAGAACAATTCGGTACTGTTCGATGTTTTTAAATAATATATTATGATATTTTTATGTAATGGAAAAATAAATGTAGTAATTTTTAATTAAATGAATCAAATAGTGGAAATGTATGAAAATTAATATTTGTAAAAGAAAAGTTATTATAAAAAATAATAAATACATATGTACATGTGAAATGGTGTTTGTAAGGTCTAAATGTATAATACTCGGTACATAATAGGGTTTTTGGTACTTATTGGGCCGGATTTCGTAAGCAAACTCGCGAAACAGTGCTTATAAGGTACCTCCCAAGCAACACGGCCCTGAACCTCGAGTGGTAAGTTTAGTTAGATTTAAAAAAAATTTTATCACCGTCCATAATTTTGGATTAACCAAGTTTGAGTTTCCCTCTTAATTCAAATAAGCAGAGTTATCTTATAACACACTGAGAAAAATGAAATAGTATATTTATCAATAAATTCTGGGGTATTGAACCTATATGTACTCTGTAGGTGTAACTGTAATAATTTATGGAAAAACTAAGTATATGTAATGCATACAGTTCTATAAACATAAAATACTATACAATGTGTATAGAAAAAATTCCCAAATATTATAAGTGATACGCATACAAAGAACGTATAGGTTCAGTATTCCAGGATTTATTGCTAAATATGCTATTTATTTTTCTCGGTGCATGTTTATATATATGCTCAGGTAAAAATTTATACATGCTTATATGTGTTTTCAATATATGTTGATTTTTACATGGTATAAGGTATATTTTCAAATATATGCCACATATATTTCACATGTCATGCGAAATAAAATAAATTCCATATATATGTTGATTTTTACATGGGTATTAATATTCAAAACACATACCAAACATAACGCAAAAATAAGAAATTCAAAACATAAATATTTATTTAATTTGTTACGCATTCTCGTTTAGTTAATTCATTTGTCTAATTTGTCGCACTGTTTGCAACAGAACAAAAATTACTGTCAATCGATTTGATTCCCTCATTAATGCCAACAAATCCCCTTATGTCTTTTAATCAGTTCCACATTACGAATTCAATAATATCGTTGTAAAATATGAATTACGCGGCAGGCCTTGGACGTAATAAAATTAGAAATTCAAATACGCGATATTCAAAGCGTCTATTGTCCTTGTTGCGCCGACTTTGCAAACTCGCCGCGCAATTGGTGCAATTTCCACGCAAAGTAATTGGCCGGCAATTAATCGGCCATGCACGTATGTATATTTGCGTGCAGCGTACTTGTTATACTTTTAAAATCGCGCAAAGTCATGCTTAACTTATCGATGCTCTTTTGTAAACGTATAATAATCCCCACGGAACCCAACACTTCCGACTTCCGTTTTTTCCGTGGCAACCTGTCGACAAACACTGTCATTATTTTACCACGTTTTCCTGTTTTCTTCTGCCAATAACAATATTTTTTCCCCCAAACACATTATATCATTGTTGCAATCGGGAAAAAAGAATAGTAATATTAACTATACATAAGTGTACTGAGAGAAAATTATTAGATGTAAATATTATATTATATAATAACTTTAATATATTTGTGCATTTATAGTATTCCTTATAATATATTATAGTATAATTTATGGAATCCATTTTAAAAAGTATTAAAAAAATGTATTTATTTAGGAATTGAACCAGTTACTGTTACTCGTTACACGCTTTACCACTACTGTCATTTGCAATGATTTGCAAAGGTTGTTTGTCAACCTCTAGTGAGCAATGAGAGTGGGCGTGGCCTAAATATTTGCAGTCACTGATACTTGTAAAGAAAGCCCCCCACCATTAAGCGTCGGTACAGGGTAGCGGTAAAGAGCGCAACTGGTGACTGCGAGGTACCGAGTTCTATTCCACAACAAAGACATTTTTTTCTAATATTTTTTTTAAAATACTGCATCATATTATAAGGAACACTATATCTACACATATCCCAGAGTTATTATTAAATATAGTAGCAACTACTTAATAAATTTCTTTCAGTTTATAATTAATTTAAGCTCCACTTACAAAATTTCATTTTAACATATGTAAAATTATTGAAAAAGAAACTGAATCATGATTACCAGAAAAATTAAAAGAGATGACTTTTTTTATTCATCACAAACGTATATTAATGTATAAAAATGATTAAAAATAATAAGAATATCGTCCGAATGTACCGTGTCCTCTGCGTTGAATTTGAATGGTTGTTCCAAGAAAGGTTGCAGGAAAAGCAGAACGCAACGCTCGTATGAAGATGACAATCGAATGTCGCAAATATCGCGAACTGAAATTCAATTGTGCGCGATTAAGAATGCTTTGCGAGAGGGAATGCACGGTCAGATAAATAAACGTCCCGCTAAATCTCACTTTATGCGCGGCAAATATTAAAGCAACACTGTCGCTACTCATTTTTCAAGGGCTTATCTGATCGGTCTTGCCCCAAAAGTAAAAGCGGACAGTTCATATACCGCCCGGGCCTTAATAAAAGTTAACGCCCGTAATAATGTGTAATCTTATTAATTTATTATACAAGACCCGGTAAATATTAAATTTATTATCGTCCAAGAAAGACGAGTTGACCGCGCTTCAAAACAGTCCGTTAATTGATATTCGCGTCAATGATTTATTCTTTTAATAAGGAAAACAAAACTGTACGCATTATAATTTTTCAATTTCGTAATAACTTTACGCAATCTTCGTACAATTAACTTTTAGTAATCCTTTTTTGTATTATTAACAACTTATTTAACACCAGTAATAATAATAATAATAATAATATAATAACAGTAACAATTGTTTGTAAACCGACGACTGCGCCACCCTACAATGTTACTGTATTTACGTTTGTTTCGAGTTAACGTTTCCCACAAAAATAACCATCTTTAAGGAGGTCTAATTTGAAAAGAAACGAACAACAATTTAAATACAATTTTCATCTTCAAAGTTTGTCAAACCTTGACTTTTTTTTAGCTTTTTCCACGAGAAAAAGTTTGGACTTTTGATGCGGAGGTAGAGAAGTGGCGAAAGAAGTGATTTATTTACAATAATGACAAATTGGTTGGATAAAAAGGGGCCCACTAAATTTGCCAAGGAAAAAGTGAGACGGAGTGCGTTGGACTGGCGAGGCGGATTCGAGGAAGAGGTGGCGTCGGCAAAAAAGCAACGCTCGAACGTCCGAAGCTTGGCAATTTATCCATTGCGCGAGTTTAGCCAATCGAGCAAGGATAACCCGACAGCTTGAGTGTGGTTACGCGTGCGTGTGCGAGATGCGCTTAATGGCGCTGTTACTACCACTCGAACATTCATAACTTGGATGACGCCGCCACCGTTCATATTCGCCGATTGCCATAATAGTCAGTTATCGGTCAAGCCAAATAAAGAAATCTCGACGAGTGCCCTTCGAGACGGCCAATTCGAACGAAAGTTACGGCCGTAATAGCTCTATCGATGGAATTCCGGATAATGTTTAGGTGTATTCTCGCTCCAAATGTGGTTGAATTTAAACAAATGAAACTGGCCGATAAAAGTTAAAATAACAAATTGCATTGAATAATGAAAGAATTGGTTTTTTGTTTGTAATTAATATTTTCTTAATATAATTGTTGGTTTGAAGCCATATCTGTTCCATATATTCCCCGTACACTGAGAAAAATGCAGTTTGATTTCTATTTACATTAAATAGAATCCATTTATCATAAATAGAATTATTCTTGTATTAAGAATTTTTTCTAAAATTAAATAGGAAGTTTATTAAATATAAACAGATTCTATTACTTGTAAATAGACAATTTTGTGAGTGTATCTGTTCCATATATTCCCAATATCTGTTCCATATATTCTCCATATCTATTCCATATATTCCTCATATATGTTCCCCATATTCCCCATATATGTTCCCTATATTCTCCATATCTATTCCATATATTCCCCATATATGTTGCCTATATTCTCCATATCTGTCCCATATATCCCCATATATGTTCCCTATATTCCCCATATATGTTCCCTATATTCCCCATATCTGTTCCATATATTCCCCATATATGGTCTATATATGCGATATATATTTCGTCATATTTAAATCCTGAAGAAGTTATACTTCTCCTGTATATTTCAAAGAGCACACACAGAGTTTTTTTATATAATTTCACCCCAACACTGGGCCAACGGTGTCCCGACGCTTATCATTAACGCGTCAACACTCGTTTGCCAATTTCTACACGGTTACATATAAATAAATAAATAAGTCACAATCAAAGAACAAATCTGTACGTACAAGACTTATCGAAGACGTTACGATTTATCCCGAGCAATTCTTTAAAAGATTACAATCAAGCGGAAGGGTACCGAAGGTAAGTATAGCGCCAAATCGTAAAGGTCATTGATTGGAATGAACGCGGCGCAGGAGTGAAGAGTGGCAAAAGAAATAGGGAGGCTAATTCTAACGTATGGCAAATCGATGACCGAGGTGTATACATTAAAACCACTCCTCGACGACATTGACACAGAAACAGCTGTCGCTCGGCCGAGGCGTATATGCTAAACATGCGGGCATGCCACATTTCGTACGGATCTCTCAAAATCACCTCGTACGTCATAACTTATTCCGTACCCTTCGAAGCGACAGATTCCTTTAGCGTCGTTTAACGGATTTTCATTAACTCGGAAGACAAATGTTGAGCATTTGTATTCTACCTGGGCAACATCGAATTATCACACATTTCTCATCGATAAAAGACTTTTAAATAAGATTCGATGCGAATGGGAATTGTGAAATGACATCGGTGCTGAGTGATTAATCTCGACGGAATAAACCAACAGTAGTTAATGAATTGTTGATAAATAATGAATTAGTAAGAAGCGAGTGATAAAACAATGAAGCATTTAATTAATTTTATTTGTTTTTGTTTTTGTTTTTTTTCTATACTTTAATGTGCCAGAAACGATTAAGCGTTGAATGTTTATTTTCCTCGCGTTAAACAATTAATTGAAACAATAAAAAATATATAAAACATTCAACATAATTTCCGTTACATGGTTGGTTTTAAATATTGTCATTTTAAAGTCGGAGGGAAAGGATGAAAAATATTTTACAATAAATGTCAAAATATATATATATATATATATATTGCAATTAAGTTGGGACAATTTGTTGCTTGGATTTCCGTTCCACGTTCCCACCTTTTTCATTAAAATTTATACTAAAACCACATTCCGAGAAAACGGGGGCGCAATAAAGCGTGAGCAGAAATAATATTAACGATCGCTTCGTTTCGGGTGCCTTATTAAGATCGTATTCTTGTCAAGGCGCTTAAGAAATTCATTTAACGATGCGCGTCTTCGCGCTTCGTTAAAGCCATTTTCGAGTCGAAAATTTAAGTGCGCTTAATGGCACGGCCGCGCCGGCCGTTTCAACGCCTACAAATGAAAAGGACGCTCTCGCAAGGCTCGTTCGCGCGCGCGCGATTGTAAAAATACTTTATTGCGCGCATTTATCGCTTATCAACGGGTCTTGTAATTAAAACTTGAAGAATTAATGCCGCCCGGACATTATCGCCGCTAACTTTGTTGTAATTGCGACAAAACGAAATTACGTTTCCGCGGTTAATTTCGCGCTCGGCGCTTCGTTTCTGTGTAATTGATTATAAGAATATTTAATTATGCGATAAAAGGATTATTCTTTTATTAATGATAGAAAATAATTGTGCACTTTAATCAGCGTATTAAACTATAATTTTTAAAAATAATTAAATACTTAATTAAGCCTTTACAATAAATTAATGTTGTATAATCATTCAACTTTTGAAATACTGAAAAATTTAATAGCGTAATGAGAATAATATAACTTTTAATTAAATGTAATAAAGCGCCGGTTAAATTTAAATATACCACGTCTAAGCCACGTAAGATTATCATGCATATGACATAAGTTCATCAAGGCCGCATATATGTAAACGTATGCGTCTGTGTGGTTTCATTCATATTTGTATATATGTGTCCATGTATGCATCATATATAGGATATTTATATTGTTAAAAACATATATGTGATGTATATGTTTACTTTTACATTTATACATAAAATAAATAATATTTTATGTATTTTTTATAAATCTAGTCTAATCTATACATATGACATATTATGCAACATATATGTAACATATATGGTTTTTTTGAAAAGCTAAATTTACTAATTTTAAAATACAATAATTTACATCAATAAATTTGTCCTGGATTATTATTAACAATTTAAATAAATTATCATTTATTCCTCAATGTTTATCCCCTTTAATTCACGAAATTGCGCCCGTAATTTCTTTATTCCACGGCACAAATCGAAGGGAATAACGCGCGATATGTTGATCGCGCGTGAAGCCCGAAGACGTTCGGCGCGTCGCGCATTCAATGTCCGGAATAAACTTGACGAAAGGCAAGTCTTACTTTAGCGACTTTGAACTTTGAAAATCGCATCGCGCGACTTCAGGTATCGACGTGCTTTTGGCACGCGTCGATAAATAATAGTAAAAGAGTCAGCGACAGGAATATATCGTTCGGGCAAAGCAAACGTTTGAAGGAAGCAGAAGTTATTTTGAGGCGTGAATGAGGTCATCTCGGGTCGACTGTGCGCCAAGCGACCGGGCCCGCTCGCTTGCGAAGCGCCTTACAAAACGCAATTCTTACCACTTGAAAGCTCGTGATAATTTCCGACGATTTTTTTCGTATTAATAAATTTTTCAACGCATCTCCTCTCTAAAATGATCATTTAACGATAAACAGTCTTTTTTTTTTAAACCACATTTGTCTATAACCACAACGAGGAGAATCTCATGTAATGTTGGCATAATTGTACCAAGATAATCATTTTATCTTTTAATTTTGATGATCTCTAAAATAAAGAAACCTTTTTTATAATTTTAATTGTTATTCACCTTTTTTTCCTTTATTTCCCATCATGCATATATGTCCCATATATGTAACATATATGCCACGTACATGCAGAAAAATAAAACAGTTAATATTCCCATACACTGAGAAAAAAGTTGGGATAAAAATTATTATACTAGATGTAAAGATGGGGACAAATTACAATTCTTGTCTTATTTAAAATACATTTTAAAAAAGGTTATCAGTATTGTACAAGTTACTATGATACAGTATAATAAAAATGTTCATTTCTCTTATAACCTTTTTTAAACTGTATACTAACTAAGACAAGAAGATGTCATTTGTCCCCATTTTTACATATAGTATAACAATGTTTATCCTAACTTTTTTCTCAGTGTAAAAAATTGAATTTTTGCCTCAAAAGATAATTTATGAACATTCTTATGATAAATTATGAATGAATTACTGCAATTATGAATGAATTACTATAATAAAGCATTTATTCCAATAAATCTGTAAAAACTTCAATAAATTTATAGGAAAAAGTACTTTATTTTAGCATCTATTTCATATTTTACCACAAGTATGTTCATAAATTGTCTTCTGGGGTTGGAAACCAATTATTTATGGTAAAATTGCAAATCGTATATGTGACATATAACACATACATGCCACATATATGTTGACATTTACATGGACTCACTTTCCCATTCTTTGTTTATCCACACAAATTATTGACTGATTATTTATCGACATCGGATAGGTGTAACTTTGAGTCAAACGGATTTCAATCGAATAAACTTCGGTGTTGTTGGATAAATTAAATAGTTGAAAATAAATGTTAACTATACCATTGATTATTTGCTTCTTTAACCGATCAGATCTGTGTATAATTAATTATTTAAGAACTTGATTCGTCAGGTCGAAGGAGAGGATAGAGAAAAAAGACAAAGTGAAAGACGAAAATCAATCATTACGCGCGATAGCATCTCGATCCGGCAACAAAACGCTTTCAATTAATGTATGCGTCACATTAGTTATTACTCGCGTGTATCTCCTCATCTTCCATGAGCTAATAACATATGCCGCTATGTCATAAACCATCACGGAAACGCGCGTAAGGAAAAGGTACTTGATTATACGAAATGGCATCGCGTGTGTTCGCATTGTTCCGCGATACGAGATGCCGCGATAGCGCGGCTTCACATAATTGTATCGACAGTGTCATTAATTGTTCGGAAAATATCAGCGACAATGCAACCGATCTAAAAAAGAAGAAACAAGTAAAAAGGCAGACGTTTTTCCGCATCGAAAGAAAGGACTCAATATAAATTACTGTGCCTTTTCAATAAACGCCGGAAGTACTCGTAAATATAGTGTTTGTTAGTGTTTTTTTGGGGTAAAATTAATTAATTAAATAAAATTTTTCATTATGTCATAATATAATTTACTTTTTTTTACAATTTTGTATTATTAGGAAATTGTTTGCTTGATTCTAGTGGTGTTTTCTTCACCATTTTAAACGGAAAGGTGTGGAGTGTACGGACTCGTCGTTCAAGCCTACATGTTTTATAAACGAGCAGTCAGTAAATTTCAAGACCTAAATTTAAAAAGATTTATAAATCACATTTGTATTTTGCTACTACCGCTGCACTCTAATCGTATGCTATAGATATTACATAAAAGTTTCCCACAAGTATCATCTTTTTGCAGTTGAAGTATATAAGGAATGATTCGTTATCTAATGGCACGTCGAAATTGCGTTATGTGTATTTAATGATTGAAGTGTTTATGTATAATAATAAATAATGATAAATCATTTGCAAAAATAATATTGTCAATATTAAATTGACTTTAAAAAATGACAATTTGTTAATGAAACTTTATAAGTGAATTCATAACAAAAATTGTTATATTTGCACAAATTTATTTGATTAGCAAAATTTATAAATTTTAAGATATATATTCTATACATTCTATTGTCTTTATATACAAATATTTATAATTTTTAATGTACATAATTTGGTAATGCAATATTAACATTACATAAAAAAATGAAATTCTAATGAAAATAAAGTATGTCCTGCACAGAGAGACCGAAATAGTAACACTGTGGTGGTAAAATATATAAATGGTAAAATTGTACAACATAAGTGGTAAAACTTATAATTTATTACTTGAAGTAGTATGCCTCGTGCGCCATCTCCCGGAGTCGCGAAGTGACTAATACTCGAATTGATGAAAAGTGTTGTGAAGTGCATTGGTTTCCTTTATAATACGGTTTGATTTTTAATCTAGAATATTGTGCTACGTATAAATTATTTAATATGAAAAGTGAACAAAATGTAAAGTATAATAATATAAGATCTTTGTTTAACCTCTTTTTGTTTATTTATTTACTTTGGTTAGAAACTGAAATTTATTTAAATTATTGACAATTTCCTAACCTCAATTTTTTTTAAATATAGTCAAGTCAATTTTTAATTTGAATTTTTTCTATTGAAAAATACAATTGAATAAATTTAATGGTGCTTATTTTTGGTTTTAAAATGAAGTTTCACTACATTATAATAGTAAATTTTACATTTTACTACTTAAGTAGTAATATTTTACCATTTAAATCGTACAACTTTTACCACTTACATGAAAATAGGTTTACCATTTATATAGTCTAATTTTACCACTTTTATAGTGTACTTTACCATTTATGCTGTAAGTTTTACCACTTCGGTCTCTCTGTGTACTGTATCTAAAAGTGGGGATAAATGACATCTTCTTATCGTACTTAACAAACAGTTTAAAAGAGTTTGTGATAATTGTACATGCTATTATGATCCAGTATAATAAAAAGTATTGTTTATCTCATGACCTTTTCTAAACTGTATAGTAAATTTGACAAGAACATGTCGTTTGTCCTCACTTTCAAATACAATATAATAATTTTTATCCCAATTTTTTCTGATTGTAGAATTCTTCTTATATTGAATTCACTTTTGTCTTTGATCTGAACTTAAATGATCGCAAATCCATTCTTAAAAAAAGAAGTTGTGGTTCTTCGATAAAATATAACGTATAAAACTATGCGTTATTGAAATGCTTAAAGAAATTAAAAATGCAAGAAAAAAGTACAATGTCTATCTCGTAAGTCATGGATAATACTACGAGCAATAAATAACATACTTAATACATGATATAAACATTCGTCAGTTGGCTGGCCGATCGTAATTCAAACTTAATTTATATGTTATTTAATAAATGTAGCTTGTCTGAAAGAGAATACCTCTTACATTGTGTTGTATAATTCATTATCTTATAAATCTTATTATATATTGTATGTTGCATTCACGTTGACTCGTTAAAATTACAATATAAAAATTCATTCAACCGCTAATTATATAAAGAGAATTATACAGGGTGATTCATTTATCTTGACAAAGCAGAATATCTTGAAAAATGCCTATGCCCCCCGACAAAAATTATCCATTGGCCAATCTCAAATTGTCTGCCAAAAATAAACAAATTGCAACAATATAATTTCCAGGAGTGTAACTTGTGGAAGAAATTGAGGGTATTTTCCCGAAGTATACGGTTCATGATTCTATATATATAATTGTAATAAAAAATGTTTTAACGAATTAAACACATACAAAGAACATTAGGAAGATATTTTATCCCCAAAGTGACTTCAATTTGGGAACCAGGTAATGACCATGTTTAGAATATATTGTTGGACTTTTAATGCATCCCTTTGCGAGCCATCAACAATATTAAAAAAAAATGTTCTGATTCGTCATATAGTTTGTAATTACAAGTAGTTTGCATGCCGAACGCTTTCATTTTAATAAAATATTTTAAATAAGGCGAAAAAAATATAAAAAACAGAGTGGTGCAAAATTAACCTTAAATTTAGTCAATATTTTTAAATGTAACGACGCCTAAATTAAGAAAACATTATACACAATTATAATTTGAACCATTTACCCAAATGGAAGTGGGGTAAATGATCCTCAGATATCAAATTTTCTCTAATAGATTTCTTTGCAATTTTTAGGTTATATATCGTTAAATCGATTTTACGCACAATTTTGGCACGAAGTAAAGAATAGCACTACACTGATAGAAATATATGCTGGCACAAGTATACACATGCTTAACCTCGGTATATTATATGCTTAAAAAATTTACAGGTATAAGTATACTCCTGAAAAGTATACGTATGCCTATAAGAAGCATACGAATACTTGAGCAAAGCATTTGAATTTATATTATAAATATACACTAAATATTAGTTTATTACAAAATAGTAATTCTATGCAGTTTCATATAATTTAAAAATCTGTTTATTAGATTTTAGTACACTGTTTAATAATTGGTTTATGAACAACATAGGCAATGGGTTAGCGACACTGATGAATAGCGACATCTAGCGGACAAAACATAAAATAAAATATTTAGCCAAAAATTAGAATTCAGTTTATTATAATTTGTAACCCCTGGTTTCTTAATGTTTAATATTCTTTTCTCTCAGTGCACCATTACACATACTTATATAATATATATATACAACAAGATAGTATATAGTAAAATATTTTTTAATTTTATAAACTAATTAATTTGTCAACTTTCGTTGGGAAGACCGTTCCATGTTAGGAAACTTTGAATGTGACGATCAGGGTGTATAGCTGAAAAGGTCATTGTAACACGCAAGCTAGGACCGTTACGCCAAACGGTGGAAGGGAAACTGTATCCGCGCACGTTGTTCTCGGTTGCTACTTTTGAGCACATATTCAAGTCTTTCGTGTAGACAGTAGCCTTTGATAATAGGACGTACATTTAAAAGGCAAAGATAAGACATAACTGTACACTTAACAGGCACAATTTCGAAAAAAAATTAATCACCAAAGAATTTCATTGATAAAACTTTTTATTTATTTATTCATTGTACACTTAAAAGCGCACAAAAAGGCGATGCAATAATTTACGTAAAAGTGACGATAGGTCGGAACCAATCTATTAGCTGGAAAATACAGACGTTAAATTTTACAAATCACCTACTTAACAGTTGCGTCAATAGAATTCTTTATGCGCGGACGTTTCTGTTCGGAAATTGTTTCCCCGTGAAGAACAAACTTTTGTCGGTCGAAAAATACATAGTGAAAAGTCTCGTAAACCACGTAACGAGTAAACTAAAATGATTGAACGATTTTTCGGAGTAACAGCGGCAACCGACAAACAAATCTACACCTCTGACCTAAAACTACAAATTCAAACGTATATTATTAAAGGAGAAACAGTAGAGAGAGAAAGAGAGTGCCAGTGAAACGATGCGTCGGAGTTTCGTAAACGTCCAAAAGAGGGCGGGGGGAGGGGGGGGATTTCAATTTTCAATATTGATGAAGATGGTTGCACGCGAGGTATCTCCACCAATATTTTATTCGAAAAACGTCCGGACATTTACAACTTCATTAAGGAGTACTCTGTAAAGGCATTAGAAGTTACCCGGTGGTAGGAAGGGATGAGGGGGGAGGGGGAATTATAATACGTGCGCGCGGTCTTTCATTGGTGCATGAAAAGCCGCTTACTGATAAGCAGTCGAACGATGATCTTCACGAAATTCTTAGCTTGTCAGTTGGTACTACCGGCGTTTTCATAAGACGAGCTTTGATCTTTGCCGACACCGATGTATGTACTTGTGTGTGCTCCTCGGCGAGCCAAATGAAAGAGAGAGAGGCGAGTTGAGAGGAGGAACGAGTGAGACATCGATAGGCCGAGAAGAAGAACGCTGTTGAGCGTTTCGGTCGTCCATTTCGCGCCTGAATGCAGGCTGTCGGATAAAGGCATGTAAAAAGTGTTGCATAGTCAAAGGAATTGTTTTTAGTTTTCGATATTTGTCAATTTCGATTGTATCGTTGATTAACTTTGTTTCGTAATCAATGGTTCAGCCTTCGTTGGTACCCCTACGAACGCCCCCAATTTTTTTTTTATTTTACAGTATTAGTTGTCTAAAGTCATAAATATTATAATAAATAACGATGGAATTGAAGAATAAAACGATACGAATAAAAGGTTAAACCAAAAATGAGTCGCCTGTATGAAGATAGCTGTTTTGACGGAATTTAACGCTATGAAGTTGTACAAAATGGAAATAGCGACAATTTTAAAAATGAAATATATATAGACATATGTGATTTCTTAATTCATATATAGCCATATATGGACATATACATTTTATCTTAATTCATATGGCCATATATGCATTAAGAAAAAACGTCTATCTGTGTATGAATATTTTATTTTCTTATATGAAATTGTTGACATGTATGGATCACATATTTTTCGTTTTTATTAGGGACGAAACGGCGACTAGAGACTCGTCTGAAGTTGGCCGCCTTCATCTTACACGGCCAACTTCACCCTCGTCTATAATCACTGTCATTCAGTGTGGAGAATTCTAGGTCCGGGGCTCGCACTTGAAGTTAGTAACAAAGCGTTCAACAAAACTGCTTATGTTGTCTGTCGCACAATATTCGGAGTCCGAATGACAGAGACAATATTGTGCGACAGACAACTTATGCAGTTTGTTGAACACTGTTGAACGCTTCGTTACTAACTTCAAGTGCGAGCCCCGAACCTAGAATTCTCCACACTGCTGTCATTCAGTGCAGTGTGGAGATTTTTAGGCCGGGGCTCGCACTTGAAGTTGGTAACAAAGCGTTCAAAAAACGACTCCGGTTCTCACTTATAAAATACTTCCTCTGTCGTTTTCATTATTATACTAATGCGAGTG
>JABFPN010001315.1:0-30561 GCA_022817305.1 Leptoteleia sp. ZL-2020 | reverse complement strand
GGTAATCAATAATAAAAAATTCGTAATATATGAAATAATATTAGTATTTATTTAAAAGAAAGATAATATATCACAACTTTACGAAAACACTTAGTAAAATATACTCATATATTTCTCTCAGTGTACGTTTCAGTCAAAATCGGTCAGATTTTATTGGCAGAAAAAAATGTCGATTTCAGAAATTAATGAGACAGTTTAACTGACCCTTGAAAATGTATTATTCAAAGGTGTACGCGATAATGGTGAAACAGCTTATCTTACGGGGTACCACACGCGATAACAAAATTTGTTAACGATCATAAACTGCTATGAATTGCCGAAACACCGTCCCCCCAAGGCAAGACAATAGGCGTTATAAGTGGCAATCACCCTCGGCGTTCCTTATTTGTGTCACCGCCGTGAAAATTGAATGTATTCATTATGAGAACAATGATGTTTACATTGGACGCAGGGCCGAGTAGCGCGCCGCATCTATCTCATTGAGGCCGATTGGAAGGAGGGACAGGAGGGGGTGTGTGCGCAAGCACGACCTATGAAAATGGTGATCCCACTCGAACCGTCGGTACTCACGCTCGAGCCCTTTTCCCCTCCGGTTCCCATGATTCCCTTGAGCAGCTACACGCTACTCTATTATACACGCACACGCTAGCCTTAATAATCGTAATTATCCTGACAGAGTAGCACGAGCCCCTTCTTCAATCGGAGACTCCTTATGTCTATTACTTTGTGTAACCGATCCAGCACTATTTCGTCCTTTATACCTTTAATAAATCTTCTATTAAATTCCCTTTCGTTTCGTCCCATTCAATCAAAATCGTATCCATCACCTTCCAGACTCCAGTTATTCGCGTTTATTTTGCGAAATTTTTTTCCTATTAAGGTTGTAAAAAAATTCTTTTTAATTAACGTAATTTGGAAACTACGTTCGAAATACCTAACTTGATACCTTAGAAATACCTAGTTTTCAGTTGTAAAGTGTAACAAAAAGTAAATTGAACCTACATTGGATAGACTTGTCGCAAATTATGTTCGAAACTTCTTCTATTTTTTTTCATCTCTTTTGGTCCAGAATTTATGGTTGCAAAATTATCATCCTCGTTATTTCAAAACCAACAATACGAAGATCAACAAAGCGATCGTTTTTATTTTCAAACGTTTTACATATCAGAGGGGTAGACTATTCATCTTGTTATATGATATTTATAATATAATAAATATATACAGATCTTTGAGTTTTTATAAAATATATTAGCGGCTACCAATAAACTTGTTTTAGTATCATTTTTATTCCATTAAACTTTGCAATTTCTATTATATAAATTAAATTATACTTTTCAACACATTACTGCGTCAACTATACACTTATCAAATTTTAATACACATAATTTATATTTTATTAAAATATAAAAAAAAAATTAAATACATGCAAAATTAAAAAAAAGCGTTAAATTTACGAGATTGTTATAAAGCAAAGATTATTTTTGTAATCGAATTAACGGAGATTGATTGACACACGTTGTTTGCTTATTTACAACCAGCTGTATTTTGGTACTGCACGTGGCCACAACGAGTTTGAGCCGACACCGTTGTTAATTGGTTGCACCAACCGAAGCGACACGTGACTCGTTCAATTTCAGCGATTCCAGACTAAGGTCGACGCCGGCGAGTCGGCAGGAAAATTTCAAAAGCCGCATTGATTAAATTATTAATGCGCGGTAATATTGAATACATGCGTTACATGTGTAACACTTTACGAGTAATCTCGAACTCGTTATTGGTAGCAAACTTGCCCGCGGCCGTACAAGATGATTATCAAATTAATTTTTGTACCCCGGATAACGTCGTGGTTTTTTCAACGTTTTCGATGTAGTTTTACTGTTCTTTCATATGATAATTGTGGGTTTGATTATAGAGATTGGCTGAGATTGCAGGGAGATGTGTTTGTTAGGGCGAGTTGAATACATTTACTTGGTTTGAATAACTTAAAACTCAAATCATTCGTGTTGAATTACCGTTTTGTTTTCCATTTTTGTTTCCAGTTCGTGCTAGTAGAATAGTAAAATACTATCCATATTTATAGAATATGTAAATATACATAATATATAAATATCTTAGCTTTTATTTCACATTAAAATCCAGTAATTTTACTTTGCATTTTCGTCTCTAATTAATCCACTAAATCCTACTGAAATGTAGAACAATGTTTTTTTTCTTCAAAAAATATAATTCTCTGTTTTATGATTCGTACTCGTAGTAAGCAGTTTTTATCAAGTTTCTGCATTAATAGTAATTGCTTGAGTTTTGATACAATCTTGAAAAATATTAATATTTAACGAGGCGAATATTGTTTAAAATAATTACACGTAATAATAGTGTGCATATACTTTCTTAAATAAGAAAAAGAAAACAAAATGCTTCCATAAAATCAAGTATTTTAAAATTTGTGATACTTCTTTATTGTTCAGTTATTCTAATTGAATTCCAATGGACAATTTTCCCTTGTGGATAAGAGCGAACATTTGTACCGGATTGTTTGTTGGTCGATGGCACATTGATTTTGCAAAATTGCCCGAATGACGACGGTAAAGGAGGGCGCGTGCATTACGCGCGAATAAAGTGTGTAGACATAATTTTTATGAGGCGTAAACGGTGAATCGAAAATTATATGCAGGCGAAGAATATTAAGCCGTCAGGGCGATCCGAAACGCCTCGTTGCACGTCCACCCACGTTCGTGCGGCTCGTTACGGACCCTTGGCCGCGATGGGCCTCTGTGACCCTGCTGTCAGCGTTTTACTACCTTTAGCGTTACATCGTAATTTCATAATTGCTAACCGAGCGATGACTGTCATAGCATTAACGACTTTCGAGAAGCTCGTATATTCGCGCGCGCTCCTCCGCTTTATAACCCGCCGTGCAAATTGACGCCCCGCGCCGCTCCGTGGGAATAATTGTTCCCGCGCTTTTGTCCTCATTTACATTTAGACGGGAATTATCCGAGCGGCCGCGGCGTTAGTTCGCGTTGATTATTTCCCCTGACGCGCGCGCGCGCGCGCGCGATACCGAAAATGAAATTTTTGCCGTCGGCTTATTTATCTTTGTGGCACTTTGCGCGAGATAATTGAGAAACGGCGCTGCTTTCTCACAAGTTGTCTAAACGCGATTCAAACCTTTAAATGAGATTGTCATACGTCTGATAAATTGCAAGATTTATCAATTGGCTTCTAAGGCAACGATTTAGACAAAATATATTTGAAACATTTTCTACAGTTTAGAGGGCATGAACCTTATGTAACTGTTTTATACAAGTTTTCATATTATTATAAGAAAATGTATGTTATACTGCGATAAAAATAGTATTATAATTTGACATGATTTGTGTTAACTGAACTGTGCGATTATAAAATGAAAGGGTTTAATATGTATTGTGTTAAAATTTGATACAAAAATAATATTTGTTACAAGTATTATTATATTCGTGCCAAATTTTAACACAATGCGTGTCAAAATTTAATACTTTACCATCTTACAGTACGGTTGGCATGAACCATGTTAATTTATGCTACAATATTTTTCGCAGCGTAAACATTTTCACTTTAGGAAATAAACTAAGGTTATAAGAAAACTTGATTACATGTACAATTTTTTTGATTAGACAAAAAACAAATTTTTTTTTTTTTAGTATCAATATCTTCTAAATTTCAGTATGTACATATTAAATTCATTACGAAAGATACGATGTTTTTATGATAAGAGGCATGTAAGGTCAGGATGTTTACGAAAGTGAGCCAAGGTCTGAAATTTGTAAGGTGTCTAAGGAAGTAGGACCAGTGAAGCGAATGTCCGAAATTATTCGATCACAGTTCCTCAAATAATAAGTTTTCTCTACACTGATATCAGATTGGGAAGATAGTAAATTAAATCAATTTTTTATAATAAATTTAAATTTATCTCAGAGATAGTAATTTGTATATCAGCTCGTTAGAAGGTATATATTATACACAAGTATATAACCAGTTTAATAACAATGTTAGTCATTTTTATTAATCTTTTCTCCCCGTGTACATAATTTTGTCGCTGTCAATCCCGATTCAATCTTGCACAGATATTTCAATAATATTAACAAGTATTAACAAGTATTAAACTTTATAAAACCATAAATATAACTAGATGACTTGATCAGCAAGTCGTCTCAACTATTTAATTTAAATTTTTCTCATCCAAACGCACGACAGTAACTTAAACTATCATTTTTCTTAGTTAAATCAATCTCACGAAATTATAAAAAAAAAATCATTATCCTATTCGAGCAGTTGACAGATTAGAGATTCATTAAACGGTGACAGGATAATTAAGTTCAATCGAGTCCTCCTAGGAACTGTTGATCGAATCATTCAATCGTCAAATTCGCGTAAGAATTGATGCATCATTTCGATGTTCCTTAGGAGATTCGACATCCGGAACAATTTGACAACTTCATAAGCGTTATTGTGAGGATCGGGCGGCCGTTGAGTCTTAACTTGGGATTTAAGTCGCTCCGTTAGTAATTGGATTTTGGTTATACAGCAGCAAAGTCGTATAACAAAAACAGCAACAACGGAAGGCCCCGCTGACCAACTGGCTGCTCCAGGTGAAGCTTATAAGAGGAGTGTGGCGGACGCGTGCTTCTCCCCTCTTTGACCCTTCACGCTCCGCGGCGTCTATGAAGCTCCACTTTTTTCGCTTTATTTCATTCGTATCCTCGATCTCCGTTTCGGATTCGTTTGTCTTTCATGATCGTTCCGCTAGTTTTCTAGGCGAGAGTAAACATTCACTTCGGGTCCACGGATAGTCTATGGTCTGATTAAATTAGAGTTGATTAATTTGTAGTATTGTGATGGAGTGGTTTTTTTTCTTCCTTCCTTCTTTCCTTTTTTTTTTAGGCCAGTTCCTTTCAGTCGAATTCTTATTTATTATAAAAGCGAATCGTGTGTGTGCGCGTGTTTTTTATAACATGTTTGCCTTGTTTTCTCCCTGAATTTTTTTCTTTATCAAGAATTCCACGTATAGTTTTAGGAAAAGCGTCTACGAACGTTTCGATTATTTGGATATATACCGATGGGACACGTACAATAGTGAGGATTTTTTTTAATAATTTGAAATTATTTAACGAAAGTGGGTTTAATTTGTTAACTCGAAGATAATGATTGTGATTGATGATTGGGTCAAGCTTAATATTGGAAATTTCGAATCATGTTCTGGGAAATAATACAAAAGTGATGTAACGCTAAAATGGTATAACTATACAAAATTTACAGCTGCTTTTTATCTGGATGTAATTAATTTATTGTATTATAATAATGAATGTTTGCCCGTAATAATTTTCGAACCACCATTTTCAGTGTTTCAAATATAACAATGTCATCGGGGATTATACCATATGGTTAGAATTCAATGAAAGGAGCACTTGAAATAATGACTACGCAGATGACTTCAAATTTCACAGCACTAAATAACATTAGTTTCATTAGTTTCGTGCAAAGTTAAAAAAAAAGTTGTAAAGAATTTGTGGAATATCGGGGATGTAATATATTCTGGGAAATCAAATTTTTGAATAGCACGAACGTTTTAATTCATTTTTGAGAATCTACCGGTGTCTTTTAATCAATTAGAGACAAGTGTTGACAAAAAAAAACAACATTAATCATTATATTTTGTAGAGGATTGGATTATAAATGTAAATACAGTAGAATTTATAAAAACGTTACGTTTCTTTTTTGTTTCTGCATTCTTCTGATTTGAAGGAAATGTATACATGTGAACGAGAAAAATACACAGTTTGTTAAAGTTTGGATTATACTTTGTACTTTTAATTTAAGATATAATTGGGCTATTGATAATAATTTTAGCAAATATAATATGATGCATACATAGAAAATTATTAGTAATTACAACAACATATATACATATACATAAATGTTCTCCAAGAGTAACGAATTCTACAAATATTTTATCATTTTCTTTAAAGAAAACAGTGCAAATCATTTTTCGTCGATAAATTTCATTAAAGTGTCATTAAATATGTGTTTAACTACACAGAGAGAAATTTGCTTAGTACGCTCAACTTTTAATAGAAAAAACATGTCCATTATGAATTTTTTATTTTCTTATATGAAATTGTTAAAACATATAAGGACCATACATGTTTTAGTTTTACTAGGAATGTCTTAATTAATTAATAAATTTCATTGTACGCACAAAGAGAAAGAAATTAATAAAAATTACCATCATCGTTGGTAATATATTACTATTATAAGTTAGTAAAAAGTATTTTGACAACTGTCGTCAGCTTTTTCTTCTCGCCGCCTAGCTGGAGTCGTTTCCGCTCAACTTCATTTGTCGACTAGCCCGAAGAAATTGTCATTTCTTGCAATCAAGCCAGTCCGTTTGCCAGGCGGAGCTTGAAGAATCCATTAATTTGCAAAATCCACGAGTGAAACGACGGCGAGACACGCGAGAGGAAGAAAGAAGCGGGTAAGAATGCACCGGAGGGCACTTTGGAGCGGCTTCCAAAGGATGCGCCTTTGGCGCGTATAAAGCGACGGGCCCCGCTATCGGCATTTGACGCGTTCGATTGATAGCAGCGCGCGCAAGGTTTAGGAGCAAAAACGGGCGCCCAAATTACAGTCGTCGAAAAAAAGTCCCGGCCTAGATTCCGACGATTGCCGAATTCCTCGGGCTGACCTTTTGACCGGCCGATTGTTCCACGCCAATTATCCACTTAATTCGCGAGTAGTGAGCAATTATGCGAGGGGTGTGAGTCGCAATGAAGATAATTATCATTAATACTCGGCAACTAAATACCACCTTTCCGCGGATGCAAATCCCGCCGGGATCGGCCGGTTCGGGGAGAGGGCCGAATTACAGCGATTAACTCTTCGGGGCTGCGAGCGCGCGCGCCACGGCTCTCATTTCGGCGCTCGCCCTCGGTGCCCCTTTTTATCCGCAGTTTACCTGCTTTGGTCTCAACCTTCCCTCCGCTTTATAGGCATCTATAATCTACAGTCGATATAGACCGGTCTCAGGGATCAAATCAAACCTTAATATAATTCCTGTTTTTACGCGTACTCTTGACTAACGAGACTCTTTTTACTCAATTTGTGCGCGAGCAATTCCCTTTGCTAGCCAACCAGTCGACGTGTGGGAAATTGAGAAGAAAATGTTGACCCGCTGCGTAATCGCTTAATTGTATAGAAGGGTTGTTAAGAGAAAAAAAATCTCTTTACCTGCGTTGAATTAAATTATTAAAATGTGCAAAATGACAACTGTTAAATAAGTAAATTAATTAATTATATTAGTTCGTAAATTAGTTTTCATTGGTTCCATTAAAAGCAATGAGGAAAATTAGTTTATTGGTTGATTATCTATATGAAAATGTCTCAGATACATTTCTAATAACCGACAATTATAGAATATAATAAAACATAATTATAATAAATTAAATGGAACGAATATAAAAGAAAAAGGAATATGAATTTTTGTTAATATTTTCAGAGTAAGGATTTGAATGTGTAAGAAATGCATATGTGAATAAATAATTGACTTCATTTCGTAAACGTACAACATCGTACTTTTATTTTTATTTTTCGTTTTTTTTTTTTTCATTTATGACAATTTACAAATGCTCGACTACAATTTTTCTACCAAAGTAGGAAAGATAGCTTTCACACAAATTCATTGTCGAGGATATACTGACTTTTAAAATGTTCCGTTTCGACAAATAACTCTTTGTATTATAAAATAATTTTTCTCTATTTAAGATAATTCTTTAGTCACCTTGCAAACTAACTTCATTAAAATTTCAATACATAATTTTCATGTTTTAAACCTTTAAACACTTTGTTTTAAAAAACATTAAAAATTAACTTAATTCAAGCTTTTATTTCTTTGGGGTACTAAACAATAATCTTAAACATATATTATCAGTATTTTTTAATTATAAAAGTTCACACGTGATGCTTGGTTACATATGCGAGTTCACATAAGCGAAAGCTTTTCAAATTTCAGTATAACGCAGTTGAATCCCCCGAAGGACATCAAAAATATATTATATTTCATTTGAATTGACATATAAACAAAGCAATGACATATAATCGTAACATTTTTTAGATTTATTAAAATTTATTGGAACGGAATAAAATTGACATAATAAAAGATCAAATTACCTATTTAAAAAGTAATTTCTAAAATATGACAATATAAGAATTTCAATTTTATTTAAATTACCATTGTGTAAATAATTTACTTATTTAGTATAAAAGAGCAATTTTATATTAAAATTCTAATTCTTATTCTCAAATTATCAATATTTAACATTCTTCTAAGAAATAATTTATTTAATAATTTACAGTAGGAAGACATTTAATAAACATTAAAAATTTATGAAAACCTTCATAAGTTAAATAAATTAATACATTCGGGAGGATTGACTGTATACATATTTTCTGTTAAAGGACCAAAGTTTAGATAATTTAACGATTGTCTTCGAGTGCAGGACTGGCAATTTTTGGACGTTTCGAATCAATAAAAAATGATTTTCTTTTGCCTTAGTCCAATATAAAAACTTCACATTCTACAATATTCTAACGACTTATGAAAAATATAGCCGAGTTAGACAGCGCGCAAAAACTGACATGTGCAAAAATAGATTATCTTGAATTCTTTTCACTCCCTCGTTTCTTTTGCTTTAATTTCTCCCCATCGAGTTTTGATGTCCGTTTTATTTAAAAAAAAACTGAAAGAAAATTTAACAAAAAAGAAAAAAAACTGTTGCTAAACTAATACTGTTAGTACTCCTTATCTTTGGTATTGTTTTGTGGGACCATCCGACTCATCCATTAACGACTCCTATAGTCTCTGACTCTTTTAATAACTAAATTCTTTGTTCAACCCCACTTAAGGTCTGTGAAAATACTTCTATCCATCAGACTCAAATCTTCTGAATTTCATTCGGAGGAATTATTCAACCTTACGTTAATAAATTTACTCCAGTACATTTGGAGTATATATTCGTTACGATCTAACTTTAATCCCTGAAATAGGTGATTAAGTTATTTCCGTAAAATCTGATGCCTGACAGACTGAGTCCTTTTGACAAATTAAATACTAAGTATTTAACTTTGTTTAAACGGAAGCCACAAGACCAAGGGATCTTAAAAATACCCTTAAACATCGTGCATATTTCTAGATTAAGAATAATTATTAAGAAATATTATAATAAACTTGTAATTATTTCAGATCTTTGAAGCGTTCATTCCAATTCTCATTCCCTTAACATAAAATTGTTTAAATTCAATATCTGTGTTAATGGGGAAAGAGAATTGGAATGGATATTCATGAATGTAATCCAACTGATAAACGAGCAATTCGACAATTTCTTCGTGAAAGTAACTTAAGCGATTGATGAAACAATGTAAAATAATATAATATAAATTTCCGGAAACATCTCACCCGCATTGATAGATTCGTAGTTGAACGCATAGTTACAATCAGTAAGATTAACAACAAAAAGAAGAATCGAAGTTGACATAAAGCAACAAGATTTCTACTCTATTTCAAACATGGGTCATTGAAGAAATATACACTTTACATAAACAAAAAAATATTGTTCTTCTATGGAAGAATATTTAATAAAACATAAAAGTATACACAATACTAAATTGCGATAGGTTTTTTAAATGCATTTTTGTATTTACAAAAAATTACATACATTAAAAAAATGTGCCACAATTTAGTAAGATGTATACTTATATGTAGTGAACATTCTTCCGTGAAAGAAGAATTTCATACACAGGTTCTTTTCTTGAAATTTAGATTTTAACAGTATTAAAAATGCAGATATACTCGCCCTGACATTTAACCTTAAGAACTGTTACTAAAATATACAAATTGTTATAATTTTCTAAGTTAAAAAAAGGTAAAATGTTACCTTAAGAATAACAAATTTCACTCCCTATTTCCGCAACAACTAAAACTTTAAATATGTCAATAAAACGCCTAATGATCCTTTTATTATAATGATTCTCTTACGATAACCGTCACTTTTTCTCAACTACATGCAATAATTACTTTTTTCACATTTTTGACGATTAATATTAACAATCATTGTAATAAACAAGGGTCAACTATTCTAAGTAATCAGTCCGTGAAAAAACGCTTCGAATGAATTATTCTAGAATTATCACAAACGAAGAATGATTCTTTTCTCGAAGCTAAAGTAATAAAATGTTATCGAAATCGTTGTTGCACGTTTCATTCACCATTAGTCTGTTAGTTATTATTTTATGAAGAAAGCAGTGTAGCAACTATTTCGAAGAACATTCACGTTTGAATGTTTCATTGTTCGCAAAGTCTTAGAAATGCGTGATATGCGTATTATAATTATTTTATATTTTATTAATTTTATTTCGATAAAACCTTATATTGCTTTCTAGTTAATGGTTTTAATTTTCGGTTTAAATAAGCTTTTGGTTGAGTTATTTGAAAATCAAAAAAGGCCATTCTCTTGAGAAATAATTTATCCAATCATTACAATAAATAACGTACAATTTCACACGATATGTGACAATCACAGTAAATGATCTTACAAAGTGTTCAAAATGTGTTTTACGCTACTGTACAGTTCACTGTGATTTAATAAAATCTACACTTTTAAGAAACGTCTAAAAGTACAACATTCTACATTCTAATTTTATACAAACATTCTTTTATATTTTATAATTCACTTATTTTAAACAGTCAAGGAAATTATACAATCGATGAAATTAAATACCAGAAATATCTATCATATTTCTATTTGATATTAATTTCACTATTGTAGTATCTCTGTTTTAAACTGATTTTCTTCAATGAATGGTCCTTTTTAAAGATACAGCTTGTTATTAAAAGTATGATTTTCGATTGATCGTGTTTTCTTTATTGTGAACAATAATGAAGAAGAATAAATAACTTATTACTCGATGAAAAGCACACAGTGACTCGAATAGATGCTGCCGAGACTGACATCGAGCGGAAACTCGAGTGCCAATGTTTCCCCTAGTAATGAAAATAGTTCAGGACCGGTCTGATAATTGACCTCTATTAGTGTTAGGATATCGAAGCGTCATAAGTCTGGAAATCTGCAAAAGTTTTGTTTATTAATGGCATTGTAATTAAAGTATTAATTAGTTAATATTTTTAATGTATTAAACTAATTTTAAAGAAGCACTCTTTAATATAAATAAATGATCAAATGTAGAATGACATTGAACTTATTAACCGTGGATGACTCTATGAAATTATTAATTGATATAACAAAATCAATGATTAATAACTTACTATAATGTATGATTAATTTTATTTCTAATCCGTTCTTATTTGAATAGTTGTTATTGCTGATAATACATCAATAAATATCATTGATTTTGATTTATATCAGCTGCAAATTTGTATTATATGTTAAAAGTTTTTGTCAGTACCATATGCATTATTCATAATCTATCTTTAAATATCTAAATTAAAAAGCAATATACATTTCTTTTGTTTCCTGTTAATTTCATGCAAAATTTATTATTTACATTTTAGTAACATATTACAAATAAATTGATTTGTTAACTTAATTATAACACCGTAAAGAAAACAAATTTAAATATAAATATTGTTGTAATTTATTAAGTATACTCAAACAAAATGTTGTTTGGTACAAATGTCAAATTTTTTAATATAGAAACATGATCAATGTATTATATATATTTGTGGGATTCGGATGATGAGCCATTTAAAGGGTTTCCCGCGATTCAAAAAGATGGCGTGCTCGAGCATGAGTCTGATGGAAAGGGGAGTTAGGGGAATTAGTCGAGGGGAAAGTGATCAGAGTCTTGAGTTTAGTTTTGGGTCTTGAGTCGAGAGTTCGTAAAACATAATCTAGTCAGATCAAAAGTAATGTTTAATTTTGTATTAACTAAATAATGTTAAATAAATAGTTCGTTTATTATGATCAGTGTTCGTGTTTGATTACGAAATATTTTATTCAGTACTTTTTCCCACATATTTGTGTTATAAATTGTTTTTGAATGTAAAATTCAACTTTTCATTGTAATGATGTTACATTAATTGTATTTTACAAAGGTTTACAATTCACATTTAAATGAATTCTGAACTGAATCTGAATAATATTAAAATTAAAAAACAATGTATGAAAGAATAAATCATTGAGGTAGTTTATGTTAAGTCGATAGCACTATTTTACGTTGCATTAATTATTGTGCTTTTTCATCACTGTTCAGGATAAAGAAGTTTTTACAACTATTTTTAACTAATGCATAAATAGAAAATGAATGAACTTCAAATATAAAATTACATTAAATTATAATTAACAAATAAAAATATAATTAATCTAAGATTATTACTTTAAAAAATCATTATATATAACATTTAACATTAATTATAAAATTAGTATGATAAATTAGTATATTTTTTGAGTGAAACAATAAATAAAACAGAAAATAAAAATGCTATTTTAATAAAAAAAATAATATTTTTGTTTGTACTTTGTATTGATTGTTTAACCACTTTGTACATTAGTTAAAAAGTTATACTTCTTCACCCCATTAAATGGAACATTAAACAAGTCAATCATTAAACTTTTTCTCTTGTCGTACAGCTCCCTTCATACAGATGACATTGTTTGAAGAATTATCATCATTATCATATACGCCCCTTCGTCTCTGAAAGTCATTTTAAAATAAAAGACAAAACATCCAAACTTTTGACATGAACAAAAAAAATCAATTCTGTGATATTTATATTTTATTATTGTACGGTATATATTTTTTTCTTCTTTTCCCATTTTATAAAATAATATATCATTTTCATTGTGATATTACTGGAATCTTTTTTCGCTTTAAATAATATTTTTTTATGTTTGGTTTTATTTGCTAAATATGAATTTGAAAGTATTAAAGCTAAAAGTCTTTAAGAAAATCACATTTTTATATTCTTTATTTTCCCAACTGATATTTAATACTGTTTATATAAGATTAAGTAAATATAAAATGAATGATTATAATGACACTGAAAAATGGAACGTTTTCAAAACACAAAATGTAAACAACGTTGGTTTTGTTTTGTATTTACATTCATCTTTGTGTATTTCGGATGTAAATAAATAATATTATTATTTTTGTTACATTAATTTGACCTTCCAAATATTTGCAAACGTTATTTTCTTGTTAAATTAAATAAAAACGATCATTCTTTAATTCCATATGATTATATCGGAATGTAATTCAAAAATAAAAGTAAGAAAAGAATGGAAGCATTTAAATTAATATAAGACAATTACAAAAAAAAAACATAGATAAAAATGAATAAAATCAGAACAAAATATATAAAAGTAAAATGTCACAGAATTGAGACACCTTTAAAAGAAAAAAACAAGATATTTATTGGCAAATATCAAAACATAATAATTAAAAACTAAAAATGTATACCTCATCGGATCCTCACTGTAGTTTGAGGGAACTTTGAATAATTGTGGATCGATATCGTTTCGAAAAGCAAATTCTTGAAATGTGATTTTTGCCATGATCGTTGGAAGGATTGGTATGTCAATTTTAACCGGGAAGCCTGGCGGTAATTTCATCAATACAAACTGCCGCAATTTGTGAAAATGTTTAAATGGTCCAATTGCCTCCAGAACATTTAATAACATGTCCACTGTCAGTGGAAAATCAGAGCTCATTGCTACAGTTGCTTTAAAGGCTTTACTGCTCTCCTTATAAACTAGACTCCGACCCAGAAGAGGACATTCACCAGGTGGTGATGCTATATATTCTTCCCATGAGATATTAGAACGAGGTGGTGGATTTAATGAAGCCCTCCTCATTGGTGGCTATTTAAATTTGTTTTAAAATTAATATAAAGTTGTTAAAAGTAATATTATAATTAAAATGTAATTTATTTTAATATAAGCCACATTAAAATAATTCATTTTATACTATTTTTAAACAAGTGGTTTAATTTTAAATAATTTACTAAATTTAAGTAATTAAATTGATTTAAATTTTAAGCAATTTTAAATAATTTACTAAAATGGAATATTTAAAAATAATCTTATTAAAATATTCTAATATTTATTTTTATTTCAATTGCTTACCTCTCCTTTAGAAAAGTTTTGTGAGCATCCTTTGGTTAGAGATTCTCTAATAGCTCTATTCTTTTGTAAATCTTCTTCACTTAGGTGCTCACGCCTTTTTCTACTTTCAAGGACCATTCCATTTATTTGATAAAAATCAGCATTAAATGGTCCAACCTTTTCCTGTTTATTTTAATAAAAAATAATATATTTTACTCATTTTAATCAATACATCATTCAATTGTTATTTATTTCAAGATCAATTGCAAATAAGGCCAATTTCTTGAAAATCCTAGTGTTATGTTTATAATTTTAATAGTATTTTAAAAATTTACTTTATAAAAAAATTGATTGTTTATTATTATTATGATAAATAACATTCATTGGAATTACAGCCCATTTTAAAACGCGTAAAATCTATAAGCTATAAGCAATACCAATTAAGGATTAAATGCAGTCTGGATTTATAGAATATCTGGCAGGTTTAAATAAATTAGAAATTTTTCAATTGAATATTCAAGAATATAGGCTATAATTATCATCATGACATTAAAAAAATATTCATTCAATTGCAAGCTACCCTGGTTTAACTTTTTTATCTAAATTCGATGTTTTCCTCAATGATTAATTGATATATAAAATTTAGTTAAAATTTAGTGATAGAAAAATGATTATTTGCTAAGAGATTTAAAGTTATTTATGAATAGGTAAAATTGTTTTACTCTTCTATCTTCTCGAAAGAACCATCCTGTCTGTGCCCGGGTAAAAGTTATGTTTTTAGTTGACATTTGCGCAGCCATTATATCAGTTGACATAAGAATATCAACCTCGTCTTCAATTTCAGAATCTGTATCCTGTAATTATAGTAATTATTTGACTGATATTATTAGCATTATTAAATTTAATTATAAACTCATATTATCTAACTTTTATTTATATCAATATGTAATATTAATATATTAACGAATACAATATTTTATTTACATAAATATAGTAAAATGTACAACACTTGGTAGGGTTAGTGATATTTATACCAAATAATGAAACTAACCCTATTATACATATTATTTTCATAAGTTTCGTTAATTTGTTTTAGAATTCATCCTTAAGGATCAAAAACTCGCACTCCCAAAAACTATATTATCGTCTATGGGGTGACAACCCCACCCCTCACCCCCTAAACATACACACTGAAATAATGCAATACATGTTTCACCTCTGAAAAGACATTTGCAAAAAATGTCCATTCTTACCCATTTTTAGTCATTATCTTTTGAACGGCAAGCTTCCGCGCTTTTATTTATTCAGATTAACATGAAAAGAACGTAGATTTCATGAAAAAAATATATAAAGTTTAAAAGCGCGGGGGTGCTCTATCCAATAATTACCTAAATATGTTTTATAATTCACTAGAAAATATTATATTCTTACTTCATTTCGTACTCTCTGGTAAATCTTAGCTTTATTGTCTAAAACCGTAAGTGCTTTACTGGGCTTCCTGTCACCATTGAAAATAAAAGATATGTCGCCCCTTTCCCACTTCATGTCATTGAAGTCTACTAAAGTAGTATCCATTCTAATGGCAGCTCCGCTTTTATGTATCCTGCATATATCCGATGGCAGTATCCTAGAAACTAGAGGTACTGTAACAAAAAAAGTCAATAACTAAACTAATTATCATTATCTAACCTTAACAACAAATAGAATTTCATAAAAATAAATATATTTGACATACAAAAAATTCCAAAGCATATGAAACCTTTATTTTCCCTCATTACAAAGGTAATTATATATTTTTTTACAAAATAATATTAATAAATTAAATTATAATTAAACGAAACATTTTATCTAAAAATAAATAAATAAGATTAATAGAAAATTAATTCTGATTAAACTCGTACTTAAACATCAAATAATATTATATAAATAAGAATCTTTTTTTCTTATTCACTAACCCCAACTTTGAAAATCCCATTTGAGCTCCATATAAAAATCACCCATTTTTCTAAGGGCTTGCACTAAATGTGGCCTCCTTTCTTCCATTTGTTCTCTGGCTTGTTGTTTTAATTTTCTTACTAAAGATAATACTGTAATCAAAATAAACAAAACAATATTTATACTTTGTCATAAAAATGTTAATAACTTTATTTTATTTAAGAATTAATATTACTTGTTTGACGGTCTCCATAACTTATGGCTTCTGCCAAAGGACTCCATCCTGCTATATTTTTTACTCTTACTGCTGCTTCATGTGCGAGAAGCAATTGAACACAATCTATAAAAACAAAAGTATAATAATGTTAATTATTCATTCAGTTATTCCTACCTTACTAGAATAAATTTTATCTATATGCAACGTTTACTTCATTTATTTCTGCAATGATATTAAATGAATTATTGTCAGTAATTAATTAAATCATTTAAATCTACATACAGATGATAAGTAAATAGCATTATAGACATTTTATCATGTTCATTGTATACTTTACATATTTTAAGATAAGTCAATGCAATGGACGATAATTAAGTTATTTTAAATGTAAGCAAAACAGCAAAAGTATTTGGATATAATTATATTTAAAAGATAATTTGAACAAAAATTTGTACTTTACAAGTAATATCAATGGATTAACATTAAATTAAAAAGTTAATTCTAATTTAATAATTATCAAAAGTTTCTGATTACATGTTGATTTTTCATTTCTTTTTTTTATAAATCCAATTTATAATAGCTAAATATTTACTGATTTGATGAATCAACAATATATTAATATTTAGTAGAATAAAAACAAGAAAGAAGTAGGTTTAAAATACATACCTTTTCTACCTAACATTACAGCTAAGTGCAGTGGCGTATTTCCTGAAAAATTGGGTTTATATATTAAATTTATTTATGCAGTTTATAATTAATAAAAAAAATAATATTAATGCTAATAAAATTTGTAATTGCAACATATATTTTTGTTGCAATGTGTATTTTAAATTATATTGTCTTTTAATAAATATATATAACTTATTTTATATAAGCAGTTACATTTTATCCCCGTTTATAAGTTATCAACTCATGAATTAATATTTTAATGTTAAACTGATTAATCTCCTTTAAAATATTGCATGACATAAATAACCATTTGATACATCCATTATATTATATTATTATCGATCATAACAAATATATTACAAATCACTCGCTGCCTTATTATTTAAACAATTGTAAATAAATTTATAAATCACTTACTCATACATTAAGTTTCTTTACGCGAATATATTTTATCAAGCCCTATAACTGAAAAGAAATGTCAATACCAATAAGGATATGTAAGATAAAATTCATTAAATCCCCCCCTCCCCACAAATGTCCTGAATAATTTGTTTAACAATAATTTTCTCTCGTTGACTTCAATACATCGAATCGCAAGATATTATTAGTAATAAAGAAAACATTAATATATTATACCTTGCTTGTCTTGCTCATTAATGTTATGAGTTCTGAGAAGCGAACTGAGAGTTTTGATGTCACCCTGAAAAATACATCGGTGCAGCGGGAACTCTTCGTCGAGGTGGGCTGACATTATTTTATATTGTTGTCAGCGTTGTTATTAAGTTTTTTGGATACGTGTGAGCTTAAACACCACAACGAAACATCCGAAATTGACGCGATATGCACTCCTTCTCCAGCGAACGCGCGCTCGACCAACCTCGCATTTTCGCACCGTTTTCGCACACCACAAAGCACTCTTTAGTGGGACACCTTCAACGAGACTCGCGTCATCAACCGCCCTCGCAAAACAAAGTAGCGTCTTCGAAATGTCGATTGATTAGTTTAACTGACAGTTAAGGTTAAACGTGTACAAATCTCTTCTTTTATTTAATATTTACCCAGTTTTGACTTTGTTATTGAAAATCAGTACCAACGATAAATAAGAAGAACTGCGATAATTTTAATACCGATTTCGTAGCGTGACTGATTTATCAAATTGATCTGGCTTTTTCCTTATTTGAGCATAATTGACGCGAAGGCTGTACGGCCGTGTTTCGATCGGCTACAATGAAATTTGCGTGGGTTTGGGTTTGCGTCCCTGCGTCACGTGTCAGGCCTCCAACACATCGAAAAGTGTAAGGCAACATAAACCGAGAAATGAATAAAGAATAACGAAAATATAATCACTGGGAAAAAGACAGAGTATCCTCGTTCCTTTCATTTAAAAGTAGTATTTCATAATTCAATAACTAATTCGTCCATTATGATTGGCTATGAAGAAAATTTGTACGTACAAAAACTTGCATGAAATTGCAATTTTAAATAATCACAATAAGCAAACTTTTTCTTGCAATTGGATCCGATGCTTGCTTCATCATTCATTACTAACGGCATCTCGTGACAACAAAATGAACTATACACTTGTATTAAAAGTGCAGCACGTATAACTATTTGAAACACAAAGTATATGTATGTACTGTTGCATATTTTGATTCTGCTGTGTTCTGCTGCATTCTACTGCTCACTAAACTGCGTGCCAGTTAACTTGTATTTGTTTTAATTATTAGAAGACCTGAAATAATTAAGAATTTTTCTTACACACAAGAAAGATGAGTTCAACATCCAAAGAATTATCGACTTCAGTTCTTCAACATTTTCCAGGTATTTTTTTGCCTATATAATTTTGGCTATTTATGAACTTTGTTAAAGTCATACAATTCGAATTTTCTTTCTTTACAAAGTATACAACTTGTAAATTTTATACTTATATATATTTTGTACTTATATACATTTTGAATAAAATTTATTTTCAAATGTAATAATTTGCCACTTAAAAATATATATATATATATATATATATATATATATATATATTATATATGCTATTGAGAATAAAATATTAAGTGTAATTTAATTAAAGTACTGTAATAATAATTTCTAATTTTATTATTATTTTTGAAGGACTTAATTTTTTTCTATATACTGTGGATCAAATAATTTTGGAACTTATTTGATACATACATATTTATTTTGTTTCTTATTGTTTCTATTTTGTGTATTATGTTTTGTTTTAATTGTTATATTGAATGAAAATAGAATGGACAAATGATGATCGTATGAACTCTCTATTTGCTCCAATACGCAAGGGAGCAGCTAATGATCAAGACACGACTTCAAAAATTAATTTTTGGTCACGATTCATTGATGTCTATCTTAAGGACAAGCAAATTTGCTGTTTTTCAATATATGAACTACAAACAGCTTTTGAAAGGAAAGCTTCTAAACCTAGATGTTTAGATGTGGTTATTGACGCAATGTTAAGGTATCCATTAAATTTTAACTTTTATTACTATTATTTTTGCAAGTTTACACTTGAAGCTGTCTATAACAATAAGTCAAGTATTTTCAACTCTGAAATATGTATTTAAATTAGTAAAAAATATTCAAACACTGACAGCAATAATGGTTTTATTAATAATTTTTTATTCTGTTAGATGAATATTTTATTTTTGTTTAGCTTAATATTAATATGTTATTTTACACATTGTAAATATATGTAATAAATCATATTTAGTTCAGGAGAAATTGTCCCAGAAGAAATATTTATGCAATTATCTGAAGAATCTTGGAAAACATGGGTTATGAACAAATTTGTAAAATCTCCAACTTTTTGGCTATTTTCTTATGTAAAAGGATATGTTGTAAATCCATCTATAAACATCGATCAACAATTTATTTACCTTCAAAATATTAAAATCCTAGCTAATTTTTTGTTGGATCATATACCAGCTGAAAAAGAAAACCGGACAATGACCTTCGATGAAATAATGACTATATTTACAGAAAATAATAAACCATTGAGTAAAACAACAGTAAAACAAATTATTGTACATTTGACAAGAAATAAGAAAGCTACGTTTTACCCACCGGATATAAATAAATCACTTATTCTTATAAAAGTATCAAGACTAAATTCAAATGATATAACGGAACAAGAAATAACTTTCCATTCTCTAAAAATTAAAGAGGAGTATTTAATCCATGAAATTAAAGAATTAGAAGAAAAGAAACTCAAAACTTTAAATGATATAAAGACAAATCTGAGTAGTAATCGAAGACAAGTGGCTAAGACATTATTGAAAAAGAAAAAAGAAATAGAAAGAATAATTGAAAATAGAAGCAATGCTCTTGTGAGCATTGAAACATTACTAATGAGAATACTTGATGCAACAATGAATGCAGAAATGATAGCAGGCTATGGTATGGCTTCTGACATTCTGAAGAAATATACCAAAGAAATTACAGAAGATTCTGTTATAGATGCGCAAGAAGATTTACGGGAGGTAAAGTATATCCATTTTGTCAAAAATAGATGTTCTTGTATTTACTTTTAATTTATTTATGATTTGTATTCATTACAGAAAATTGAAACTATCAAATCTTTGGAAGATATTGTCTCAGAATCTGTGGTAAATACTAGTGTAACAGATTTAGAACTTGAAGAAGAATTAAATGAACTGCTACTGAAAGATGAAGAGCAACAAATAGATACAATGTTACCTGATATATCCAAACTCAATTTGAAAGGTGATAATAATAACAATATGTATATTATCAAAACGATAAATAAGTTAAAACCGCATTAATTTTTATAATACAAAATATAAAATTATCTGTTTCAGAATTATCAATCAATAGCAGCCCAAGTTATTCTAATAATGAAAAAGTCGATGTGCATTTAAATTAAATCTAAATTAAGATCATATACATATTAAAAGAATGTTTATTTGCAACTCAATGATGTTTAATTATTAATAGTTTTAACGCAGAACTGTTTTTATGTTTAATTTATAAATTTAAAATATAAATATATTTAATCAAATTGTTGTACAATATTAAATAAAAGATTTTTTTTACATTTATCTGAAATACTTTGGTACAATTTATTATTAAATATTATATGTTCTATAAAAAATGGTTATGAAAATGCTAAATTTAAATTTCTTATTCACATTTTTTATTGATTGGCTGTAAAAGTTTGTTGATATAGAATTGATATCAAGGAATTTCTTTTTATTTTCCATTCGAAATTATATCTTAATATTTAATTTAGACATTTTTTTTCATTCTTAAAGAGTAAAGCTCAACGTGAAATTACTATTGTTAGATAAAATGCGCGCACATCTGCACCGAATATAAATATCCAGAGAAAATCATTCGTATGAACGGACTTTTAAGTAAAAAGGTTTAATAAATTAAAGAATTTAATTGAATGATTGAAAAAACAATTTAAAGACAGAGTGCCCGTAGGATACGCAACATTTATTCTAGTGTAATAAATGCAGAATTGAACATACAAATATTAAATATAAAAATTATTTTTGAAGTACAAAAGTTTATTAAACGAGTTTTTCAGTTCTTAAGTGGGGCATGCTGGAACTTCTTTACGGGTTTCGATATTGAGCATAATATCTTGTATCCAGTTAAGGTGATATGATATTCTTGTATACAAAGAATATGCAAAACTATCACAAATACGTGTACCACCTAAAACATTAGCACCAATGCCTGCACTTACTATACCCTGTAAATACCATAAACCACTTGTGTTGAAAACTAAACCACCACCACTATCTCCATCACAAACCGAAGAACCTGTAAAAATAGTATTTATTTGATTATTTTTCAAATTATTTGCATTAATTATGTTCAAAATGAGATTTAAAGGAAGTAATGTTAAATATTTATCAGATTTTATTCGTTCTAAATTAAATTAAATATAGAAAGAAGAAACAAACCATTATCATATCCGGCACAAAATTTGTCTATTGTTATGTATTTTTCAGTTTCGCCAGCTGTACTTTTGCATTTAGGTGCAGAAACAAAAGGTACAGAGATTGTTTGTAGAATAAAACTTGAAGATCCAGTAGCTGTTCGACCAAAACCTGCAACTCTACCAAAATTTCCTTCAGCTAAAGCAAGTTGATCGTTAGTACCTGTTGTATCCAAACAAATTGGCATCAGCAATGCTGAGAAAACGAATGGTCTTTCTATGTGTATTATGGCTATATCTCTGGCATAATTTCCTTCAAGACCAAGGTAATTGCAGTCAACATATATATTTTTCACCTTAAAATACATTTAATTAATAATCGCTTATAGAGAAATCTTATAATTTAAATCAAAAATAAATTTTAATGCAGGAAAGTAAATTTAAAAGCAAAACTTGTCAACAAAATTTGTTTGAAATATTTATAACTATTGTAATACATAAATTAACAATGGATACCTTTGCCTTTTTTACAACCCTTTGATCATGATGTGGAGAATCATAATCGCGAAACACGTTTCCAGTTGCAATGTAGTATTTCGATGAATCATCTACTTTGCGACTTCCTTCATTATATACACAATGTGCTGCAGTCACTAGGAGATCAGCCTGAACGATGGTGGCTCCGCAAACGAATTCAATTTTATCATCACGTTTCTTATACAATGTTGCGTGCCATGGAAAATCGCTTAGCTTGGCAGCAGTACCATTTACAATAAGAGGTGTGTTTTTCGAGGTGGTTACACCGCAAACTGTAACATAATTTCATAAAGTAGAGCAATACTGTGTCTACAATTTTTTGTTAAAAACTGAAACATGTTTCAATAACAAATTTAATTCTAAATATAAATCAAAAAAGAAAACTAATTTAACTTAAATATATTAAGTTCCCTATTAAAAATTAAGTATTAAAACATATAATAACTTACGATAACATAAACTTATATGTCGTAATCTGTTTAGTGTCTACGCTTTTTATATTTTAATATGTCGTTATATGTTCTATACATCATTTTTAACAGGGTAATTATTATCAGTTATTTATTATTATTAATTTTTATTAAAGAACAAGTAATACTTAATATGATCGCAAAATATTTTATTTGTTCAATTACATTCTTCGGGTACATTATATTATATAAAAACTCACAATAATTTAACTAAACAAGAAAATGTTTATGTAATAAATTATTGAGTCAAAGATACATTAAATATCCCAGGGAGTAAGCAATTAATAACTGACTGATCATCAAGTACAATAAGGTCCCCATTAATATGAACATTAATTGTGACCGGACCTGGGACGCATCTAATTGGTTTCGGCTCCCATTTGCCTGAGCTGTTACACCTCACAGTATCACGATGGGATGAAAGAACCGTTGCGTCTTGACGATAACTGTTTCGACAAGAAAGTTTAGCAATAGTACGAACTGGTACTGGATTGTCGCAAGATATCCAATTATTGTTCAGGTTGCAGCTGGCTTGGGTTGAAGATGAACTTAATGATTCACATCGGATTTCTGTAAGCATTCAATTTATTAGAACATAAAAAGTTAGGATATAAGAAATAAAATAAACTCATGTAAAGGTGTAATATTTTAATTTTTTTTTGGATTAATAGCACTTTGAAGATATTTTTATTATGATGTACTCAAATCTTTATTAGTTTTACTGTAAATTAATATTAATATTCTTCACTCACCAACACATTTAGGAATATTAGCCCACTGCCCTTGAGGTCCACAGAAAACATCCGAATTTCCGTTTAATCTGTAACCATCATTACAGCTGTAAACCAGATATGTGCCCGGATCCAAAGAAGTAATCCCATAGTCTAAATCACAGTCCTGTCTACTAGAACACTGGGAACGATGTAATTTCCATCTACCGTTTTCAGGTTGAGGTGGAATTCGACACGGGGTTCTCAATACAGAAACAGTAGGTCGCGTTGGAGTATGAGGTCTAAAAGTATTTGTTGTAGGTCTTTTGGTGCTTGTCGTAGGTCTTTGATTATTCGTTGATTTTTTTGTTGTAGTAAAATCATCTATTACAACATATGGTCTTGATGTTGTGGTTTTTCGACAAATTTGAGGATCTTCATCTGAGGCATCTGCACAATTTGCAACACCGTTGCATTTGAGATCGCCATCAATACATCCTCCATAGGAACAGCGAAAAGCTAATCCTTCGCAACTAAAAATATTTATAACTATTAGCAAAAAGCTGAACTTGAAAACTACAATTAAGTACATTAGTTGAAAGAATTGAGAAATTCAGTAAATTCTATTTAATTAATGTAGATGAAAACTAAGTCTACAATGCTTGTTCATGAAGTGCTTGAAATAAGTTTTTTTTTAATGTAATTTTGTAAAGATTTAGCATAATACACGGAGAGAACAAATTAAGAACAATTACTAAGATTGTTAGTAAACTGGGCCCATACTTGTCCAAACTATCATTTTTATAATAACATTCTTTTTATTTTCGAAAACGTCACACAAAAATTAATATTTTAGCTTAGTAATTGAATTTAAGTCAACAAGGAGAATATTGTTTACATTCAGTGCAATTAATGTTGTTCGTAGTCTCAGAGTAAAGAAATCAACTTTCAAAGGTCGAATATTTGAAACTCGAGTAAAAACATAATTTTATTAATAAAAGCTAGTAATTTATTTTAATATTTTGTTATTATTATATAGTATTACGACTACCCTATTTATTTGAAATAACACAAATGTATTGATTTGTCATTTTTTACCTCTACATATGCAATGGTAATTTTATCATAAAATATAATTATCAAAACCAATATTCATGTTCAAACTTGGAACAATTTTTTCCTTGTTCATGATTTCCCCGCAAAAATAATTTAAAGCAAATTACTCAGACAATTCAATTTTTTTCGTTACTATTAACTCTAATCTTTGAGTGCTATTTGTTATATAATTACTATAGAAAAATTAAAAATAATGAAGCAAAGTAATCATTAAAATGTAAAAAAGAATGGATAAACAATTTTTCATAATTAAGATCCAATATTTTTAAGGAAAACAAAATTAAATTGACATTAATTGTTCTTTAAATTCGAGTATATAATGATTTTCTTAAATAACATTAAAACAGAATAATAATAAAAACATATTCTCAAATAATCAAGTAACTACTGTACAGAAATGTGTTAAAAATTCTAAGATATTCTTTAAACTTAAAAAAAAGTTGGAAAAGTTTATTAGTTACATGTAGAACTAGTTACGTTAGTGTAGTATATCTACACTTTTTGTCAGCAAAATGTACGTTTTTATTACTCTAACGTGTCAATTTGTATTTACGTATTAATCTGTTGGTATGAATAAGGATATCCAATTTAAAGTGCATTTCAATTATTGTTCTGATATTATATATATTTTATTCCATTTCAGTTGGTTTCTAATTACTCCTATTATTATAATTATCATGATTTAAAATCAAAAAATGTCTCACTTGAAAGACGCACAATTTTCAGAAGTTTCATCAGATCGGTCGATGCAGTCGACATTGCCATCGCAAATGTTCGTTTCATCGATACACTGACCATCGTCGCATCTGAATTCACCTCTTTGACAAGTTGAACTCGAGGTTGCTGTCTTATTATTGTAGAAGGTATCAGAACATCGTGGCAAAAGTTCATCACTACTATCGACGCAATCTGAGACACCATTGCAAACAGCATCACCATCAATGCAGGCACCATAAGTGCAACGGAATGCATATATATGGCATGTAATCTCCGGACGTAAACATTCTTCTGAAGTTTCATCCGACTGGTCCTTGCAATCCGCCTTTCCATCACAAAGATTTTCACTCTCTATACATTCCCCATTTAGGCACTGAAATTGATTGGACCTACTGATGAAAAGAAATTTTATTTTTACCGTTCAATTATTGTATACATTTGAAATATAAATAATATTACTGAACGTTTATAGATTATTTAATAAAAAATATTGTTATCTATATGTTAAATGTAAATTATATTATAAATTAATTACTTATAAAAACAATTTTATTATTAAATTTAATTATAGAAAAAATGTGTGAAATTAATTAAAGTTGTAAAAATTACGGGTGGCCATAATCAAATGATAACAAGATAATAATAACATAATTTATCAACCGTCACAACAGCATAGTAAAAGTTCTGAAATCTAAGCTTTATTTTATTTCACTTTATTTTAATTTTATAAATAGAACATTTCTGTTAAAAATGATTTATAGAACATATAAATACATATTAAAATATAGAAAAACAGACACTAAACGGATTGCGACATATAAGCTTGTTTACGTTTTCGCAGATTATTATATATTTTAACACATCATTTTTAATAGGGATGCTGTTATTGTTTATTTAACATTGTACTGATAATTAACTATGTTAAGCTTACATTAGTTTTAATCATGTATTAGGAGTAAATCATAAAATAGGGAAATTAAAATAGTGCTTCTGTTTTTCGTGTTAATAAATATAATATACTTTAATGGATTAACGATCATAAAATTATAAATCATATTAGTTTTTAATAAATTATATTAAAAGATTCAGCAGTAATACATTTGTTAGAAAAGGTAAGAAAATATATTTAACATTTAATACTTTTTAGTATGCTTTTGGCAATCTCATTGATTAATAGGGAGTAAGAATTATTTTTATAGAAAAATAAAGTTAAGTGAACAATTATTTATTGAACAAAAATAATTAATGTTAGTAATAATAGTACCAAAGAAGTTATCAATAACATATTAAATACAATATACTCAGTATCAAATTACTTACGAACAATTAATGTTGTCTTTATCATTCACATAATTTCCATAATCTCTTGTAGGAACTAATGTATTTATTTCATTAACAAGTACTGCGCCTAATTGATTAATTGAAAGCATGAAACAGAAAAAATAGAATGAATAATTACAAGAAAATTTCGTTTCCTTTAAACCAATGTATTCGTTTAAACATTTCATACACTTCACACATGATAATTCAAGGGCATTATCTAAATACAAGCCCGTTACAACCGGTTCTGCAAGACTTCAGACTTTTTTTGTCTTATTTTCTTATTAAAATACCAAACATTTCGCGTATACAGAAATGTCTTCATCAATACACTCTTTTAAAACGTTTACATTTTTAGTAATTACTATGTATGTGGTTGGGAAAAAACAAAAAAACTGAGAAAATGATATCTATTGACCTTTGGTCTTAGTTCATTGCAACTTTCTGTCTGCTTTCGTCAACGCTTCGGGATTTCCCAGTAAAAAACCCAGTTTAACTGATTTAACAAAATTATAATAAAAAATTATTTTGTTTTTTTTTCTTACCAATTATTAAAATAAAATAAATAGTCTTCATTTTTCAAAAAAAGCACTTCACACATAACTTGTTGCATTTACTATTTCTGAAATGAATTAAATAAAAAAATAAATAAATGTAATGCAACCAAGAATCTTCTTCAACGCACGGATTCCTACTGGTCCGTAATTATTTGGATCTCAAGTCCTGATCTTAAAAAGCGATCTTGACGCATGCGCATGACTCATCAACGATGGAAGTGGATAATAATTGTAAACAGAAACTAATGGGTTTTTCACGACTGTAATATATTTTAAATTTCAAAGATTTGTTATGCATTAAATGTACTGTTTTTGATATTTTACAAACAAAAATTATATACATAAATGATTCATGTAAATATAAAAGATTATACAACATCTTTCAATTTAACACTATTTGATCCTTCCTCTTCATTATCTTCATCATTTGTTCGAATGTCAAAAGTATGTAAAGGCATATCTGCAAGCCATGTCAACATACTGAAAATTATTAAACAAAGGAATTTCATTAATTTAAATTAATATTAAATAATATTAATGAATTGACTTATATAAAAAAATGTAATTTTAATGTTAACTGTGATTGTAATGTGTAGTTGTAACCATAGTCAATGATAAAATGTTATCTTATTTGATTATATTATTAATTTTCTTTTATGAATAAAATAAATTACTTTTTTTCTTTAATTTCAGTCTCCACAATGTATTTAAGAATATTGTTTTTAAAAAATAAATTTAATTCTTCACATTCAGCCCAGTCAAGTTTATCATGAATACCATCTTTTCCATATTTTCTATTATAATAGTCCATATGAACCTACAAAGAAATAATTTTATTTTTAATTAGCTAAATATCATATAATTGTTGTACATTAAATCCAAATTTAATTGTATAAAACATATTAATTAGTGAATTACTTACTGTTTTTAATACCAAACCCAAACCCGGAGCTTTCGGAATATCTAATTTATCAGCCAAAAAACATCGGTCAAATATTTCTTCGTTTGTATTTTCTCTTAATATTCCAATTACTGTACCAACCATTTTTCTAATCTGGTGCATCATAAAACTTTGTCCTTTAATTTCTAAAGTAACAAATTCCATACCATTACTTATAAATGGTTCACCACAGGTAAAATTTATTATATATCTTCTTGTTCTTGGATCCAAATATAGTCTGTAAAAAATTTAAAATTAATCCTAATACTGGTATATTTAATTCATTATTCATTTAATGTTATAAGAGTACAAAGTGCTTACAATTTGGATGTAAAATTATGAAAATTATGAGAGCCTTCAAACTTTTTCAAAACATTAGATAATTTCTTCAATTTTTCTTCAGTTATTCTATATTCAGAATAAGGTTTTCCATTTATGAGAGAAATATTCTCTAATCTTTGTTCATGTTGAAAAGCTTTAGGATTTTCATATCTAGCTTCCTCTGTTGCAAAAGAATATGTTGGCAATGTATAACTGTAAGTCCTTGCATCACACATATTCTTGCTATTAAATCCTTTTGTTACCCTTTTAATTGAGAAAACTCTAATGTCATTTGGTAAATATTTATTTATAATATCTTTATTTGCTTCAGCAGCTGTAATAAAATGTGTATACTTATTTTAATTTCAATTAATTTTCATCATATAAGTTTAGTAATAAGTTTTTGATTGACATTTACTATCATTTATCAAATGGAATATTTAATTTACATTTTAATTTACATCGTTAAAAAATTAACTTAAAAGATATTTTGTAAATGGTCTTAAAAGATTATTTTGTAAATTTTATATAATTTAGAAATATAATCAATTTCTTACGTAATTTTAAATTTACAATCTGTCCAGCAGCAGAAACAAATTTGTCAGTTCTAGCAGCTCTTTGAAAGTGTATTGACTGTATATATTCAAAAGCTTCTTGTGTTATCAAATCTGCTTTTAACAAAGCATTGAATAATTCTTCTTCAATAGTTTTCATATTATTATTTCTTTGCATGCCAGAATAATTGATGCCAAGATATCCCATGAGGATAGCACAGTTTTTGCGTTTAATTCTTATAAATTCATCTTTTTTCATTTGTTTTACATTATCATTCTCTTCTTCTTCTGAGAGTGGTCTTTTTGCAGGTTTTCCTTTTTCATCTGATATCAACGGTTGTTCTTTTAATAATTCATTTTCTCTTGCAGCCATTATTTGTGTAAATTTAGTTAAAGCTGTGGAAAATAATTATTACTTGAAGAATGATATAATTTTAATTTTCTGAACACTCCCTGATTAAAACTTAACATTTCACAATAAATCTATTATGAATTATATGGAATTTGCAACAGATAAATCATAATACTTTATCACAATGTTTTCACAACTTTCATATTATGATTTATTATGAATTATCACATGTTAAGGATATATCATAATATTTCATGAAAAATCCTTGACATGTGATAATTCATAACAAATCACAATATGAAAATTGTGATATATCATAAAGTATTGTGATTTATCTGTTTCTGTTGTGAAATGTTACTAAATTTTAACCGGGGCTTTTAATAAGTTACTTTAAATTTGACCTTGACTAAAAAAAACTTTATAAATGACTAATTATAATAAAAATGTGAAAATCTTGCAAGATCATTAATAAAAAAAATAAATAAACGATGAAATAATATAATAATTATACAAAAACACTTACTTGATGGATACAAATTAGTTAAGAACTTTTGAATATTACGAATCATTTGACAAATACGCTTCAACAAATAATTATTAATAATGTACTTAATTAATGTACTTCATAAAATTTACCTTTATATAAACATGAATGGACTCAACAGAACATAATTTTCAATATAAAACGACAGCGGTGCTATCTGTAAGGTTATAAGTTCAAAATCTTGAATATTTCAAACGGCTGAAAATTAAAATCCCTGAAAACGGGACAACAAATTTGCCAATGTTAAGGTAATGCAGTAAGTCTGCTGCCACGGAGTTAGTGTTTTTGTAATTATTATTCTGTAAATGCTGATTTGATGCTTGCAATCGATTCAGCATATTTTTTAGACATGGGAAAATTGTATTCAATTAAAAAGTCTGAATTTTTAAATCAATTTTAAGCGAATTTAGGGACCGCGTTTTTTTAACACCTAAAAAACGCGGTCCCTAAATTTGCTTGAAACTAATGATAAAAATTCAGTTACATCATTGTTAAATAATCTCCCAGATTGAGAAAATG
>JABFPN010001314.1:0-30565 GCA_022817305.1 Leptoteleia sp. ZL-2020 | reverse complement strand
ATAGAACTGTATGCATTACATATACTTAGTTTTTCCATAAATTATTACAGTTACACCTACAGAGTACATATAGGTTCAATACCCCAGAATTTATTGATAAATATACTATTTCATTTTTCTCAGTGTATGCTCCATAATATATACCATTATATTCCATTCATCTTCTCTAAAATGATGAAGAAAATTTTCTTCTAAAATTCCTTCATATCAAATAATACATTTGAAATACTTGTTTGTTTAAAGCAAATCAGAAAATTATGTATCTGAAGGCCCTACAAAGTAAACCGAACATAATTAAATAAAATTTAATCAGAATTTATAGGAAAAAATTTTTCCATGCTTCCATATACAAACTACAACTCGTATCTTAAAACTACACATCATGACATTTATCAGTGAAACGGCAGATCATTAGAATTTCTTATCGGGCTTAGATAAAGACACGCTCAAAATATCAGTTAAAGGAAGCAGAAATTATTTATACAGTGCTATGACCATTTTCAATGTCACGCATGTGGTTTCCGGAGTTTGGCTACTTAAATTTCGCCTTGTCACAATAACTGCCATCATTATCAAATCGAGCGCAATTACAACATTATACTTTATTAGTAATCATTAATCTTAACGCAATTCCGGATATCATCCGAATTTCGTCATCTCATAAATTCAGTTCGATTGGAATTTAAAGCAAATGAATGGCAGAAAAGTTGTCAAGTTACTCAAACAATAATTAAAATTGAATTATCCGAAATTCGGCAAAAGCACTGGCATTTTCAAGCTGTGGCTTCGTTACAAGCATTTATCTTGGAGACACGTAATTGCCGTGCGGCCGGTCTTATAAAATAATTAAACTGCTATCGCGCGGAAAATAGCAACGGATCTGATAATGGAGCGAATGAATAACGGAGCGGAGATAAAGTGAGAGCGGATCGCGCGCGGACTCGCGTTATTCAAATGAGCCGCTTGTGTAATTAACGATTTGGCAATGCGAGCGCGCGCGGCCCGCCTGGCAACCGTTCCTAAAACACCGGCGGCCAATTAAGTCGGGCGGATCCGGCGCTTATCGGCGCGCCGATGAATTCGCGTATTTGTGCACGCGCGTCGCGTGTTTACCGCGCGCAGATAGCGCGCGTTTTATGATCGAATATGAGGCCAAGGATTCAAGCGAGAAATTTAAATCCTCGCCGGCGATGTTACGTACGGCGCATGACTTGTGCATAGAATTTTCTGTGCGGCCGGGAATGCAACCGGTCGCGGCTCGGCCGCGCTCGCGCGCGCACCCGCCGCCACGGCACTGGTCATTGACGGAGCCAGCCTTCGCCGCCGTCCCTTTTTACCAATTCAACTCAATCGCCACGGCAACATTACGAAATGCACTTTTCATATTTCGCACTTTCATCCGCCACTTCCTTCTCTTCCTTTCGTTCTATTTCATTATTTTTCCTCCTTTTTTCGTTTCATATTAGATGTGTAGAAAAATATATGTTAGTTGCAATTACCGGGCTGAATTTAACTATCCTTTTCAAGAAATGATTAGCGAGGTTGAGGTTAAAATAATCGGTATTAAGGTGAAGTGGCATTCGTTGGCGAGGTTTGAATTGGCAAAATTGCCGCCTCAATAGTTACCAACACTAATTATAAAAACCAACACTAATTGTAAAATTAACTGCATGCCTTGGTTAAGGTGAAATCGTAATAACAAAATAATAATAAATATAATCATAGCATAATGAAAATCAAATTATCTTATTAAAAATTACTATAGATTACAGCAAACGAATCTATATGATTTTTCTATTTCTTTAGTTTTCAATTTGGGTTTTTTTTATTTTATATGATTGTTTTTGTTGTAATTATACGTTGTAGTTTAATTAGTCATTAAGTGCATATTAATTTTAATGAATTTCAACATTGATCGTATCGCCGGATCATGAAATATGCTGCCTCTGACATTTTGATACATGAAATAAGATAGGAGCTTGAAATACCATTGTTCACGTCGCAGTGATCACTTGCGCTTTTCGTTAAGGGATTATTGTTGTTTCGGGATAAAGAATTGCTAATTGTTCGCAATCAATTAATTGGGCTTTACTACAGACTCAATAAACGATCGTAAAATTACGATAATGTGTTAACGGGTGTTTTGTAATGTCCATTATTCATTAGGTGGAATGAGGAAAATTATGTGATTGATTGGATTATAGTGTTGAATATTATTCTTTTCTGTGGAAGTAATAGGAATTTCTCACCTAAAATGAAAAATTTTATAAAGTAACTTTTTATCATTAAATTAGAAGAAACAGGATATATATATATATATTTCTTTTTCTTTACTAAGACTATAAAACTGTCTTTGGATTACTTCTTAACTGCAATTATTTGTAAAAATTTCCTAAATAAGAATACTGTTTTCCTAAATAACAATCCATGTATATGTTTATTCCATATTGAATATAACACTTACAATCAATTAATAGTTATTAGACATATTATCATATTCACAATAAAGTGTTATAACATTATCAGAAAACGCTTTTATAAGTTCATTTAAATAATTACATAAGCATTCATCTTACAAGATTTAATCTTTTTTAGTACAAGACAGATAACATCTTGTTACAAAACATAAAGACATTGTTTTTAAAGTGTAAGGCGAATAGAAAAATTAAGTGAGCCGATTTTTCGACGACATGAGTAATTGGGTTGTTTATTTTCCAGGTTACCCGATTACACCAAAGGCATATTTCAGAGCATTGGTTTCAAGGAATTTCACAATTATTTGATTTTGCCCGAAGAGGAGAGGAAAAGCGAGAAGGTGGGTATGGGAATATGTTGGCACATTCGTCCGTACACATGTTCAATTTCAAAGTCCACTGTAAACGCACCATAGGCAAAGAAAAGTGGGTTAGCCTGCGAGCAGTCTATCAGTGTCTTATTGTATTGATTCTTCTGTACAATTAATGCGATTGCAACGCTGATACGTGACGATGTTATGCAGATAACCAAGTTGAAAATGCATTATATATATATATATAAATAGCACAATTAATTTTGCAAAACAACCTATCCACGAAAAATTCCTATCAAAACGATTATTTTTGCAGATTTAAATGTCAACTCGTTACGCAAAATTCATGAAAATGTCATAAATTTTACAATTGTGTATGAAAAGGTATAATTTCAATGCAATCGCGTGACGTAACGTTTAGATATTTTAATTTGATGCTTTCCAGGGAAAAGTTTTTAACAAGACCTTTAGATGTTGTCACACTGAAAAAATTACATCAAGAATTACTATGCTAGAACCGTAATGCGCAGCCGTTTTTACAATATAGGAAAAATTACCGTGTTTTCAAATATTTTGGTGTTTTTCACTACACTTTTTACCGTGCTGGCATGGTAATTTTTCCTATATTGTATATATAGATGCGCTTTCAGGTTCCAGCCCAGTATTTTTTAATGATTTTTCTCAGTATTACAATTATTCTGCAATGTTAATATTATAAATATATTTAATTAACATTAATAGTAATTAAAAAAACCTGCTTTTTGTTTTACATTGAAAGACAGACTTTTACACAGAGAAAAACGTATGTTAAAATCTAAAAACAGTGTATATAAAGTTTCAGTGAAATCTAATTTGTTTAATTTCAATTCTTTCTTTGTAATTATTTATGAAGAGGTCATTATCTTTGAAGAAACTAGTTTATAAATATTGGAATTTTAAAAGTTAAGCCATCAAAGTTAAACCCACAAACATACAGTTTTTTTCAGATGAAAATATAAATAATCATGATGTTGCTTAAGTTAATCTATGAACCGTCATACGCACACTTATTCGTAAAATCAACAAAATTTCGAAATATTTCGAACAATAATAAGCGTCAAAGTAAATAAACAAATAACAACATTAAAATACCTATTTATTTTAAAAAAGATTCGTTGTATTTTTATAGTGTTTTTATATCTGTATATAATTTTCATGTATTTGTAAGATATAAAAATTATAATGTTTTTGTTATTTTCAGGGGCAGAATTTAATGAAACAAGGGATAGAGGATTTAAAAACTGCAACAAGACAATACTCGAGACGGCAGAGGAAATGGATTATGAATCGACTGATACGACGAAATGATAGAAGAGTAAATTTTCTTTATTATTTTTCGTTTAGTTAATTATAATGCTTACAACGCAAAAATAGCCGTAGACATATTGCGAAATATTTTTTAATACAGTTGAAACTGATTATTAATGAATGAACATTTCATTGGAATGAAAACAAAGACGTCGTATTTTTCAGAGCAATATTATTATAAATTAGTTATAGTGTATATTTTTTTGCATTTAATGAGAAGAACACCCCGAGGAATTAATGGAAGAATATATACATTTACAAGAAGTGTTATTTAATACAAACGTATTTGTAAACTGCGAAGCAGAGCATTTATCGACATTACAGTTTTCTACATCTACCTCACATTGTTTATGAATGTACTTGCATCAAAAATCGCTTCTTGTAAACATATATATTGTTTATTTATTTGTGCAGTGATCTCTTCTCTATAAATGAAGTGAAAATACACTAATACATGCATATAAGACTTTACATGATCACTGGGGGTGCTTATCATAGCTTTCTGTGCACTGCTTGAGCAGTGCTCTAACCGTTCTCATCAGTTAGTTTCTTTTATTATTGGTTAATACTAAAGGAATGAATCAATGAGAACAGACACTGCTCAGAGCATTGCTCAGAGGTACGATAAGTATCGTTTTTAGGGCATGTCATTAAGCATGCAAATTCTGCGTTATTAATCACAAAATTGATACATTAGGTAATTTAATTACATGAATTTTGTTAATTATTACAATTAATTAAGATATAATTAGTTAAATAAGTTAATTACTTTAAATTAATTAATTGAATTAAATTAACTAAGGTAACAATTGAGCGTTTGAAATCAATGCAGATTCTGTATGCAGAATGACATGACAACTATGTACTGTAACAATTGAACAAAACATTTCTACACAAACATATACCACAATCATTTTATTCAATTATAATATTCAAAACTAAATTTTATTATTGAATGCTTTTTTAGATCCTCATTGTCTGTTTTCTTAGAAAATATTGAATTATGTATTATATATATATTTTTTTTATATTTTGTTCTTAGTTGAAATATAATTTAAGCATTTTATTGTTACTAACTAAAAATTTATTAACAGGTACCTCCAGTGTATACTTTGGATTGTACAAATGTTGATCTTTGGGATGAAAATGTTTTAAAACCTGCGGAGAAAATTGTTTCTGCTGCATTAAAAGGTGAAAAAGCGGATCAAAAACCTCTGAATGAAAATTATGGAGATACTAAAACCACTGACAATAGTAATGATGAAACTTATAACTGCGAGGTAAATTGATTCATTTATTTAATTGTTCTTATAATCAATGATAAACCCAGAAAAAATATTGTACAAATTTCAAAATATTAAACACACATTATTTAAAATTATTATTTAGTATGATTAGTTACAGTTTTCATTAATAAAATAATTATTAATTCTTACTTTTTACACTTATATAACAATTTTTTTATATTTGCAATAATAGAAATTACAAGGTGTTTCTAGATAAAAATCTTATAATGTTATTCTTCCAATCAGTTTGTATATTATTCTATAAACTGGGAAGAACTAATTTATAACAATGATATGTGTAAAACTTTTATGTCAAATATTTTGTTAAGAAAACTGATGATAAATTTCATCATTTTAATATTTAATAAAAGTTTAGAGCATAACTTATAAATTTTATTATTTTTTACCTAACTGTTAGTAACGTTACTTTGTATTGTGTAGAAATAGTTATTTTTAAAATTCAAAACAAATAATTTTTTCAGATCTGTGATCGAATTTTTATTGGAGAATTACAATGGAATGCGCATTTGAAGGGAGCTAAGCACAGAAGAGTAGTCAACCGAAAAGAAAGAGAAAAATTAAAAGCTGAGGAGCAGTCTGAATCATTTGAAGCAATTAAATCGTCACCTTAAACATTAGTAGTGAAATGTGAATATATAAATGTTTGTATTATGTACAAAATGAATTTTATTTTAAGAACGATAATTATATCAAATGATGAAAAGACAAATATTTTATAACAACAACTTACTCTTATATATTTACATTAACCTCGTTCTTACAATACTTACTTATACTTTACTTACTATAATACTTACAAAAGTATTATAAACATTACAAAAATTTTCAAAAAATGTTTAAATTAAAAGATTTTAATTATAAAAATTCTTAATAACCATAAAAGTTTTATTATAATGGTTGTAAAAAATATGCAACAAGATATATATATTTTTATTGATGTTTTGAAACTGAGAGACAATGTGATAAAAATGTATTGTTTACTAATAATAAATTACAATATATACCTCAGTTCCTATTAAAAACAATAACATTTTTATATCATTTGCTCTCGGTGTATAAGTATGTATTGATAAATTCTGTAGTATGACGGGTTTATTATAAAATAAGGCAGTTAAATGTATTGAAATAAATGTTTAATATTTAAATATTTTTTAATTTTCAGATTCATAAAATGTTATCAAAAGCAAAGAGGATGATGTTAAAAACATGTTAACAATTTATTTTTTATACAATTATATTACATTCTTGAAATGAAAGATCTAGTTTTATTACCGACGAAATTAAATATGGCTGGTAAGAAAACTATAAATTCTATTATTGGATAAAATGATACCTGTGATATCACGATCGGTAAAACAGTTTTAGATTGAATTCTTCACAATATATTATAAACAAAATATTGTTTGAATAATTAATTTAATTAAGTTTATTATTTTGTTAAACTTATTATTTGAAACAGATCTTATAATATAAGTGTTGTTTTCAATAAGAAAGACTTTAAAATATAGTTAAATATGATACAAAGTTTGATGAACTTTTGCCAATTCTTTTTCGCATTTGTATGATGCAAAAAGTATAACCATATACAAATGCACGTTTAATCAAAATTTGTGAAATCAATGTGTATATATTAAAACGTTTAAAAATTATCTTGGTATAATATTTGATTTTACTGTAATACACATATAAGTATAAATGATCTGGCGCCTAAAAAATGCATCTTCAATAATATAATATAGAATTATTATATTTACAAATTTGAAATAAAAACGAAAGCGTGTGATAAAATTTAAGAACCAATTCCTGATCATAAATATTAAATTTTGAAGAAAATTTTAATCGGGATATAATTTCTAAGAATAAATAATAATTCAATTTATACATACTTAATAAAAATTAATTTATTTTACTCAATCGATAATATAAGTACAAAATTAATAAACCAATAAAAAAAAACAAATAAATAAAAGAATTAAGCAAAATCAATACCCAACAAGTAACTAATAAAAGTAACTGCTTAATGTGAAATTGAGAATAGTTTGTTGTTTTTTCACCGTCAGTAATTAATTTATAACAAAAAATTTATGTTTAACATATTTGAAATATCTGCCTTTACCGCGCTAACACATTATTGGTTAGTAAATAGTACCATATTTCTCGTTACTTCTGTATACAAAAACCATGATAAAGTCCTTATGAAGTAATATAAATATAAATATTTTATAGAGATTGTGGTAAATACGTATAATATACATATAAAATGTTATCATGCAATATTTATAATTGTTTTCGTGTAATATTATGAATCTTATTCACATGACCAGTACAAATATTTATTTTATCACTAAAATCACGGTTTAAAATATAATCAACAAAAAAAAAAAATAATATAAATACAATTTAACCTTAAATTAAAGTTTTCTTCTCAATGAATATCAGTATGTTTGTAAGGATCGTAACTTGGTCCTTCTTTCTTTGTTTTAGCTCTTGTTTCTCAGTTTTTTTACGTTTTAGAACTTCACCTGTATGGCGTACTTTCTCGGTACTTCCTACTTAGCTTCGGTTCATGTTTGTTTTTTACAAGTTTTACGGGATAGTTATATTTTGGATACTTTTTAAATCTTGTAGTTCAGATACATAAATTTCATATTATTGAAATAAATTAACTACAATCACACAAAATTAACTCCCTAATCATTTGTACATAAATAATGGAAGCAAATATTACATAGCATACTTTGGATTATTATCCTAAAAGAAGTAAATAATTTTATTTATATTTAATATTTTTCATTATCTATTTTGTATCTCCTTATTTCATTTAATTAAGCTGCAATTTTAAAGCTTTTCTTTTTTAAAAAAAAGTTAGGTTAGATACAAGTTAATTATTCAAATTTATTTAATATTTTAGCCATTTTTTGTTTAATAATTAGTAATTTGATTTGTGATTCGTGATTATATATAACATATTAGAAGAAAAGATGTTATATATAACATATTAGAAACATATTAATACATGTAATTTTAATATATTGTTTGATACTTTTAAATTAAGTGTCCCCTCCGTCAAAAGACATATTTCAGATGAAAGAGTAAATGCATTTAAATCTACCACGCCTTACTATTATATATTATATCATCATAAATGTATTTATGATCGCGCAGAGCAGCTTTGTGTGCTCTTGACACGATTATAAAGGAAATAAATTGACTCGTTCATTATACACTGATTGGTTTGAAATTATGTTTCAATACGGACATTCACTTGACATATATATTATGAAATAGAAATTTATATTAACGTTTTCCTATAAATATTAATAAATAAGTGCATACTTATATTAAATTTTCTGTGTCTAAATGAATCTATTGCAAATTATTTACTACAGTACATGAGAAAGGTTTTTTTTTTTTAATGGAATGACTAAGAACATAAAACCGTCAGGAGCATTTAATGAATTGTAATATCTCAAGACAACGTTAATGTTAGACAAATTACTTAGTAATAGCAGTAATAAAATTAAATAATTTCTTTCACTTTATTGTATTAAAAGTTAATGCATACATTGAATGAAAACTTAAATCGTTTATTTTTTAATAAATCAACAGGAATTAAAAATAAAAGCATAAATGAAAATGATTTGCATCTTATACAGTAAACTATATTTATATCTAAATAAGTGTATTTTATTTAAATATATTTTCATAAGAAATCTGATTTTGTTATAAAACAAATCTGTACAAATTCTATAATGTTTAGTGAACTATACAAAGCTGTACTTTGTGTATTAAATACAAAAACAAAATGATATTTAAAAGACTACAATATTTAACGTAAATCAGTTTAACGCTGCTTTTAACAAATTCTGTAATCGGAAGTTGGAAATATACACAGTGTGTCCAGCATCGTAATATTCGTTTAGGTTGGTAACAATGTTAGTAACAAATGTTTAAAGGCTAATAGTTGCATTGGGTGCTTCCGGAATGTCTCTTGCAGATTCTGCACTGTAATAGAGTTTTGTAGGAATATTTTAGTTATCAATAGTAATTAATAGTGAAAACAAACTATGTGTTACCATTAATTACTATTGGTAACTACAATATTCCTATAAAAACTCTATTGCAGTGCAGATTCTGCATTCCGGAAGCACCCAATGCAACTATTAGCCTTTAAACATTTGTTACTAACATTGTTACCAAGTTAAACGAATATTACGATGCTGGACACACTGTGTATATTTCCAACTTCCGATTACAGAATATTACTTTAACAGACGATCAAGTGTGCATGCATTTTATAACTACATCTCACTTGTTTTATACACAAAACTAATGAACAATTTTTATAAAAAATATAAATATGATATTTAAAAAACATTAAAATGTATCTATTAAAAATTCTTACTTGATCAATTTGTTAAAAGCAGCGTTAAAGAAACTGATTTACGTTAAATATTGTAGTCTTTTAAATATCATTTTGTTTTTGTATTTGCAGCAATTTAATACACAAAGTACAGCTTTGCATAGTTCACTAAACACTATAGAATTCGTACAGATTTGTTTTATAACAATATCAATTTTTTTTGTATCGATGTATGGCGCCGAACATCACTGGCTCGATCGATAGTTCGATAGATCGAGATAATAAAGTCCGTTAGAAGTTATTGTATTAAAAAACATTTGTATTAAAAATAATATGAAGAGCGACATAAACCGTAAATACATGAAGTCATTGCACGTTTTTAATATATTGTACAAGATCGCATAAATCAAAATGATTACAAAATAAGTAAAAAATCTATATAACCTCTTTATATCTAAATGTTAAACAACACATTTTTCTCAATCAAGTTCCTGTATATTGTTAAGAGAGCAAAATTGATGCATCGGTATGGTATGTTAAATTATATGCACTTATTCAGAATATATGTAATAACCTAAAAGCACGACTTTCTTGTCCATACGCATTTATATTGGAAAAATGATTGTTACTGTTAATGAGTGGTTTGATTGTTTAAAAGTGTAATTACTTTTCTCTCGAAACGGTGAGAAAACTTAATAGAATAATAATTAAACCATTGTTAATATGTTTAACTAATATTCAGAAACTTTTCATACAAGTTTTTTACCGTATTGTTAAAAATATTTATATTAATAACTTGTGAAAAAGAATGGTAAATACACTGGAAAAATATTAATGTGTTCAAATTTGTTTCAGATATATGTAAATTTGTTCATCAGAATACTGCTTTGAAATAATTTCCAGTTGAAGTATATACTTAATAATATGAATCCGGCAAAGTTGATTTGAAAAGCTTATATTGAACGACTAACAGGTAATTGAGGTTATGTTAAATTTTTTTTTCTTTTGTGATATTTTTTATTGGGTAAAGTATTGAATTAATTATAACTATTAATACTGAAGAAGAAACATTTATTTTATTTCATGTTTGGTATATTTTATTTTTGTTGGTAAAAATTCTAGAAATAGAATTATAGTGAAAAATTTTAATATTCTTTTGATTAAATGGTGCAACACTTTATTTTTTATCAGTATTGAAATTAATGATGCTTGACAGTTTTTTTTCTCAGTGCAGTGTACAAAATGTAAAATATTAATTTTTTTTATTATAAATTATTATAAAGTTTTTCTTGCATTGTATCGGCATTGGTTTAAACGTGAATAGCAGTTTCAGCATGTGTAATTTCATTTGAAATTTTCACTTATATTCTGAACTCTTTTTCAATCTATGTTGATTTGCGAAATTCACGAACATTTCAGTTCGTGACAACCTTATAAGTAGATTTCTCACTTGATGGACCAGTTTGGATTTTCTGATAGGCGCTCTATTTTTAGCAAAATGAAATATCAAGGAAACGTTTTAAACATTTACAATTTTACAAATTAGATTTAAAATATTTTAAACGTCACTTAAAGATGAATGTTGAACATTGTTTTTCTATAACCTCACTTTAAAATTAATTAGTACAGCAAATTCCAAAGTTTCTTGAACAATTTTGATAACATTTATATAAATGGATGTGTGAGACTTTAAGTGCATATAATTATTACATTAATTTAATTCCATCCATTTAATGTTTGTATTCTTAAAATTTCATCTTCAGTTTAAAACAAATAAATTAAATAAGAAAATATTTGAAATAAATTGCAAAAGCATGGAGTGTTGATCAAATCATCAGTTTAACTAGAAATTAAAAATATCTTCTTTTTTTTATTTTAGAAACAACTCTCATCTTTATACAATTTACTAAACAAGTATTGATTTAACTTTGTCTCCTCGGATACTTCTTTTTCTTAATCTAAACTTTATTAACTTTATATTGGCCACTATATTTTCACTGAACTAATAAAAGCTGTCATTTCATAAATACAACTTTTAATTATTCAACATGAGCAAAGTCAAAAAATTCAAATGCAAATTCAGTCCGTGCGGTGTTGGACAAACCCGTTTGATCACTATTTCATCAAGTTCCGGTCGAAACAAGTTAATTAAATATCCGAAGTAATAATAATTCTTTAATTTAATGCATTTAATTGTACGAAATATTTTATGACCATCTGATTCGGACAAGCATAATTCTGTTTTAATTAACTTTAATCAAATATTATAATTCGCCAACTAACGTTTGTTACAATAATTGCATTGTCAACAAAGGACGCCTTTGAAGAGTCCCCGGCAAAGCGCAGGGCTAATGTGTCCTTCGCTTTAATCTCGTTGCAGTTTCTTCTTCTTTTTTATTTTTTGCAAAAATACCCCCGTTAAAATGAAACAAAGCGGGCACATCAAGGCGTTTCAACCGAGCACTCTTAGCCGAAACTGAAGTGTCGAGCGATGACATTTATTTGACTCGCAGGATGAAGGAACGCGCTATTCTCTCGTGTTAATTAAAATTTCAGAATGTTGGAAAAACGGCACCGGTAATGCTCTCTTAACACTAACTACGAGTTTACGTCTTTTGGTAATTTAACTTTGTACCAGACGAAGCGACAAAATGTTTGTCGCATCCGAGCCCCTGGAATACGGGCTGTGCTAATGGTATCGCCAATTTCGCGATTAAGTGCAACTGCAGAATTCTCGTCTTCGCTGAAACAGAAAATGATGGCAAAGCCAGAAGGGGCCGAGAACATAAGACGAGAATACCGTTTCGTTATCCGTGATATTCCGGTGCGATCGTCAATGCGCTTCACAGTGTACGAGCTATTGAAATTTTGTCGATGATTACACCGAGAGAAATTTATTAACAATGGCTGCGATATTTTGTAATCGCCCGGGGATATTTGCTCTTATAGTATTCCATATAATATGGTACAGTATTTTAAAGAATTATTAGAAAAAAATATCGTTATGAAGGAATGGAACTCGTTGCTTCACAGTCACTTGTCTACCACCACTATAATCTGTCGCTTAGATTAAATTAGATTAGGTTTTGATTCATAAACACTTGTGAGTGGACAAATTGATGCAATGCAGCTATCCCATTTACACTACAGTCTGACGAAGACGAACATTTTTGTGAGTTCTATCTAAACAGTGTTTTCTTTTCTTCAATTTCAATATTTATATTAACTTGTTTTTTGCAAATCTGAGAGATTTTCTTCGTGTATTACTTAATACAATCTCATTAATGTCCCAATCAAATTAGAGGTGTAAACTAGGCCTGTTAATTGCCAAGTTCGAACGTGTTCGAACACGTTTAAACTGTTGGAACAGTTCAGGAATTCATTTTTTTTATGTTTATTAATGGTTAAAGCGATAGAACAACCCAGGTAAAAATTTATATTTGCCCCATATATATCCCACATCTATTCCATATATGCCCTATATATGTTCCGTATTTGTTCCATGTATTTTTCATATATCTTCCATATTTCTTCCATATATGCCGCATATGTTTCTTATCTGTTTCATATATGATCCACATTTCTTTCATTTATGGTCCATGAATGTTTCATTCATGTTCTATTCATGTTCCATACATGTTCCATGTATGGTTCATACATGCTCCATATATACTGCATATATGTTGCATTTATGCAACATTTATTACACCATATCACAAACGCTGAAGAAATTATACTTCTCCCGTGTGGTGCAAAGAGCACATTTGTTTTCAGATTAGCATGAAAAAAACCTAATATCCCCGCATCACGGCATCAATAATTTGCGTAGTCATTAGTGCATACGATCTGATTTGCATCCATGATTTAATATTAAATCGTACTTTTCGAGTGACCTGTACTTTTTTTTCGCCGACCTTAAAACAAAGCCTAAACTAATTTCCCTGCCCTTAACAATAAAGGCATCGTTTAGCGTTAGCCATTAAAAAGCGTCGGACAAAAAGCACAATTTCGCGTAAATTCATTTGCCGCCGCTTCTTTCGCGAACAAGTGTTTAAAAGCAACTGAGAAAACTGATTTGCGCGAGTAGTCTTTTCCGAGCCATTACGGTCGTGAAAAATTCCCCCGGACTAAATGAAACCTAAATGCAAGACAATGGTATAATAGAAGCCAGCGTGGATTTGCCTTCGCGAAGTCACCGTCCGGAGAATTTGACCAGAAGCCATACACGCTTTTGTTCGCGCAGGTCCGCGGCCGCGGAATGACGAAGCTCGCATTCAAATAACAAACCGAGCACATAAAGTACATTAAACTACGTGCTCATTAGAAAATGCATTTCCGACGTGCGCCCGAGTGAATATAAAATTTACGCCTGCGTGCAAAAGTCATCGTCCGAATGTGCAACATTGCGGGATAATGAAAGAAAATGGGGAGGGGAATATAGATATATGTTGATCCTTCCGGCGCGAAAAAGAAGCTCTGTCGCTTAAACTGTAGCATTATAATACCGCAGAGTTTGCCACAGATTACTGCAGATTCAGTTGGATTGCAGTGGAGTCAAAAATACGAAACCACGTATTTAACTATTGTGGGATTTGGACGAAAGCTGCAGTTGAGCCAAAGTGGCGGAAAATGTGGCAAAGCGGTCAATTAATTAATGTCAATCGTTTTTTTTTTTTTTACACTAAACAATAGTATAAAATTTTACTTGTACAGAGATTTAGACTCATGATGTACGAATTATAATCAAATGCTACTAATTGTCTAAACGCGACATCTGTTGATGTATATTTTAATTTAAAGCTGTAGTATTATTTAAAAGATATCATGGATGATTGCGTGGTAAAGTGCTTGATTTATAACTTATACATCGTACAAACTCAATCTATAAATTACGACACAATATTTTTTTTCTTATAACAATTAATTCCTTAATTTTTAATGAGAAGCAGCAGCCGTTGACCAATATTAGAACGGTTTCGTAGTTTTCATGGGTATTACTTATTTCCAGTATGTTCCTTAGTGGAATTCTGTTTATAAAAGGTAAAATTCAAAATAATTATGCGTTCAATGCGCGAAATTCGAGTTATTTAGAGATGCCACGTTATATATCAAATTTGTTATTCATAAAAAAATTAATCAAATATTATCTTATTAAATTTTCATAAATTTATCGTCGCTGGGGTAATTAAAAAAGTAAAAAATATAAAGCAAAAACAAACAAATATAGAACAAGCTAAACAAAGCAAAACAAAGAAGCCGAAATAACCGAGGGAAAGTGGCACTTTGTCGTTATCATTATTATTCCTTTCCGCACTTAATTAAGCGCGTTTAAGGGAACTCGCGTTATTTTCCGGCGCGTGCACCCCCCCCCCCTCGGTTTACGTAACGAGCCTCACGGCCGGCTCCTTAAATTCACGTGTCGTCGCGTCACGTGAGCCGCGCACCGGAGCGTGGCACGCGCGCAGATTCGCCGCGTCGCATTCTCGCGCCCATTCAAAGTTGGCTGCGCGTCACGGCCTTTCTTCCCCTGTTATCCGCCTCGTAACTTCTCGCGAGTCACCAGAGTAGTTACGTTATCCTCGCATCCGTCTGAGAGTGCTCCCCGCAAGAAGAGGCGCGTGAGCGCGGTCGTGCACGAGCGAGAAGAGCGTGACGGCACGCGAATATCGAGTTGGTGGGACAACCGCGAGATGGGGACGCCTGACCCGGTGCCGGGCGTCGGGGCGCCGGCAGTTGCCAGCGCGACACGGCCACGTGCGAACGAATTTGAAACCGCCGGCCCGGCGAATTAGCACTCGCCAATAACGCCAGCCGAGCGCGTTCGCCAATAATCGCCGCTCGGGGTCCCACCGCGCGGGGGCCGTCGACCTCGCCGCACCGTCGAGGAGAGTGAACGAGAGCTCACCCGAAAGCGATTGGAATCAAGTTATATCGTTGGATTGGAATCGGCACCGGGACCACGCATGGTACCGGATCGGCCTTCGAGGTCCATTGACTTCACTCTTTGCCTTCGCGGTTAAATCCACCGATCTTTCGAATCCCATTTTCAGATTGGCTGAGCCGGAAGTGGAGGGCGGAATGATGGTCGGCCATCATTGACCGCCGTGATTGGATCGATCCAGTACGACCAAGTAACCACCGGTGTGACCGATCGGGAGCCACGCGATCGAATCGACTGACGCCCGACGGTGGGCCAACGTCTGCCAAACCGGTCTCGGGACGGGATCCGGAAATCGGTCCGGCACCGATAGCGCCGCGCCGCGGCTGACATTGAGACCTTGAGGGGTCTGACCTTGGTAATAGGCGCCACCTGGGATCCGGCTTAAGTAGAGAAGGGGGGGGAGGCGGGGCGGGAGCCAGCGCAAGGACGAAGGACCTCTTTGCGGGAAAAGAAGGCGACAGTTGGCGAAGGCGTGTACCCGCGCACGTGATCACTCGGCGCTTTTATAAATAAATGACCGTTTATTGGGTCCCGCGCCCCGCGATGCGCGTCCAATATTTTTAGAGCCGCTATGATTTTTGCGCGACGGCCCACCACGGTTGGATACTTTTTTCGCGTCGCTCAACGCGAAAGGTCGCGGCCAGTTCGAAGATTGACGTCTTATTTTTGAACGGAGGCCGGATCGCGATCTCCCGGCAATTGGGTTCTTTTTTTTGCCGCTCGACTTCGCTTCTTCCACGCCAATTCCACGGTGGTACGGAATTTCGAAAGCCAACCGGGGACTCTGGAGGCGACCGAGCAGCTAACCCGGATTCGTTCGCAGTTTGCCACCAGTGGAGCCGATGGAATGACTCAATATGTTGCCTAGGTGAGTGTGAGCGGGTGGCGCGTTCTCAGCGCACGTTACTCGTTTTGTTGCCTTCCGATCACCGAGTATCGCTCCCGTTCCGGTCGAAACTTCGAGGGTATTACGTTTAGTTTTGGGACGGCTTTTTTTTGCCACTTCAGTCGTTTTTGCAATTTGGCTTATGCGTGGCTTTGCTTTGTTTATCCTTGTAATGTATTTGTTGCGTCAAGTTTTTTTGTTTTATTCGCGCGAATAAATAAGTTTACTTTAATCGTATTATTCTGATAATAATATTATATATTGGACATTTCGGTGAAAACAATTTTGGTTGTTATAAGAAAAAGAATTCTTTTATGTTGTTTATTTTTATGTGAAGAATAATTATTTTTATGATAATGAGAGTTTTTATTGCAAACGGCAAATAGATTATTTTGTAACACGAGGTTGAAAAAAATATAAATGCTGCAGGTATTTCGTTGCGTGCGATGTGTCATATTAATAAATAAATAAATGAAAAGGGTTCGGGTTGCTGATGTAAGGTGTAGAGTTTACAATCAGAATTTTTACTTAAAATCGATAATAAAGTATGTCAGGATAAATAATTATCTTTTTTTTTTTTTTTAATTTTATTTAACAGTGGAATATATAAACCAATATTCAAACAGACATTTTTATTTCATTTAATATTAATTAAAAGTTAATAAACACACAATTTATTTTATTTATTCGAAAATTAGGATTCAGAAGGAATATATATTAAAAACATACAAAATATTAATTTTTTTTATTATATATGCACGGAAAGAAATTATCAAATACAAATTACTAGAATGTTAATAAAGTGATTGAAAAATTACTATCTTAAATTAGCAAAATGTACCAGTTAGTCACTAATTATTGTTTTTAAACATACAGTAATTGTCCACATGTTAACCTAATTATTGCTAATTTAACATAGTATTTTTTTCAAGTTAACCTCTTTACTAACATGTTAGTAATTTTTATTGGATCTTTTTTCCTTGTGTAATTATTTAATGTATTTAATCATCTTAATCAATTTTAAATAACTGCATCCTAAACGATATAATTTTAAAATGAGAAATCCAAAAACCTGTCTCGTCTTGCAGATGGCGCACATGTTTTGAAAACATAAAAAATAATTCCACTTGTTATTGCAATAAAGTTGAATAAAAAGAAAATGTATCGATTTATTATAAAAGTAATTATTGATCTGTAATAAAACAACTAGTTTCAAATTTAACATTAATATTTTAATGGTATTCAATAGTAATAAATTATTGAAGAATTTGTTATAAATATAAAAACTTGACATTTTTAATTGAATTCTTTTTATCTTTTGTTCGGTGAATGAAATAATAATTTTATTGTACATGTATAACACATTTCATTGATTATATTCAAACGAATTTGTACATTGTCGATATATTTTTGTTGATATCCTTTGTTGGAATATAAAATACATGAATTTATGATTTGTTGGGACAGGATGTTATTATGCATAACAACATTTAAAATATATCGTTACGTTAGGTAAATAAAGTATGACAAATTGTCGTAGAAAACATATTGCAAAGCAGTTTAACAAGAACACGAAGTCTTAGTACGACACCACAATAGATGTAAATGTCGTGACAGATTTCAATGCTAGCAAGACGCTAATGCAACACGAGAATGAAATAGCCTCATATAAAGATGCTGCAAACAATTCGAGCTAAAATGTATTACAATTTCAAAGTTGACTCATAACGTTTTTAGACGATTATTTTTTTTTCTTGAATCAGTGAGTTGAATAAAAGGATGATAAAAGGATTGACCTCGAATGAACTTTTGCTTATACCGTTTGTATACAAAATTGCCAGTTAAGTCAGAGAGAAAAATATACCAATTTTTGATAATAGTTTACTAGTTTGGTATATTTGGAAACAGTAATATAACTGGTTATTGTAAAATGGTTTTGTATTGTAAAATTTAGCAATTTTACACTCAGAAGTAAATCTTCACAAACCAGTTTCTCAAAATATAATATCATCTCAAAGAAATTGAAAAGGATAAGTAAAAAATTTGGCACGAATTAGAATTCCTTACGGCAAAATTTGAAATACACTGATTTTTAGATTATATTATACTTTTTTCTCCGTGTATTTTTTTTTACCATGAGCAACGTATGAGAGAATATTTCTTAATTACCATCGTTTTGTAAAATCAATTACGTAATGGAAATTAATATTTACTCCATTCACATTTCAATGCTTTTCTCTTCTTCGATATTTTATGCGCGATTCTTCTCAAATAATGCAGGATGTATAAATGCGAGTCGTAACCCTCAGGTTGAACACTAGGGTCATTCATGCCCAGACGGTTCCTTTTTGATTCTCTGCTATTCAGTATTTATAGTTAAGTAAAAACTGCTTTTGTTGTAGTATTTTGCGTTGGAAAACGTTTACAATATGAAATCTCAATTTCACATCGTTGTTTACTATTTACAACAAATAAACAAAAAGTAGGATTTTAGTAGAATATTGTAAAATGGACAAAATTCAACAAATTAGTTATAAATAATAAATTTTATGTTATGTTATAAATAAATAACAATGATAATTCAAGTTTATATAAAAGCAAAAACAATAAATTATTAAATAAAATTTAAACTTATAAGCCTGTATAAATGAGTAGCTTTTGTATTTACGGTATAAATTAAAGGCATTAAACGTTAGTCTACTTTTTTGCGGGCAAATGTTAATGTATTATATTTTAAGGGGCCATAAGTAGGCAGACTAATTCAGCAGAATTTCCGCTTGAAGTTATATGCTTATACATATATAATCTGACAGGATCCTCTAGATTTCGGGGCCATGCTGCTGAGAATATCACGTTACAGCTGCGTGTTTAAAGTTTGAATATAAACAAGAAGTCTTCCGTTTGACTAGAAAAATATGAACTTGTCCTGATGTAGAGTGTATTAAGGTGGAACACATTACTGTTTTGTAGTGCATCATAAAGATTTATACTTTAATTAATAATTTTCATTTTAACAACAATGGTTGATAATTTTAAATTAATGTTGAACAAGGTACGATATTGCAAATATTAATTTTCATTATCCTTAAAGGAACAATAAATCGGGCTTTATTAAATCAGTTTGTTCCAGTTTAATTTAAAAATATGATTTCTTATAGGCATATATTTACAACGGTTTAGATTACATAGTATAAAATAATATTTAATTCTGATAATAAATAGAAATATATTTTTGAATATAGATAGTGAGGATCGATTATCACAGATATATTCATTGTTGGCAGATTAGTACTCCTAGAGGTAAATTTATGAGAATAAAAGGAACTGTACTAAACTTCACCATAGTTATTTTCGTTAGTGACCGCATTATTTTTATCAAAATTGTCGTCTACGTGTTTGTCCATCATTGCGTAAAATCACATGGATTTGACCTTTGACCTTTGAACATCTCGTTCAACCAAGTATTTCATTATTAATTTCCTCGTAGGCGAAGGAAGGCGCTCTGTTTCACAAATTCATTATAAGTGTATATTGAGAACAAAAGATTCAGAATGTATAGTCTATATTAATTGTTTTCAGAGTTTTTCAAGGATTTTATTAAAATAAACATTAATTACCATCATTTTTTAGTATCTCTTTCTTAGTAGTATTTGAAATAAATAATTAGAAGACACGAATGAGTGAAAAGTAGAAATCTATTATTATTATTAAAAAGAAGTAAATAATTTGTGCCAAACTTATTATTTTCTATGGATTATATTTTGAGAAACTGGTTTATGAATATTGAAGTTCTGAATGTTGTTAAAATCTAAATTACAAACATACATCTATTTTCAAGTGGAATTATATATTTCTTTCTCATATATAGCAAACTATTAGATAAATAATGCATACTCAGTCATAAAATAAGTAGAATTCTAATATAATTGTAATGAAAAAGTCACTCACTCTGAATAAATTTTTTTATGTTCTGCCAACTATATGTCACTTTATCAAAAACAAATTTTAAAACAGTTCACTAAAATGTTATTATTTTTGCAATTGTTTTATTTCATGTACAGAGTGTTATTATTTCCAATAAACTGATTTGGAAATTTTTATAATTACATTTTACAAATTTTATTGAAATGAAAAATAATTTTTGATATTCTACAAGATTGGTACCAAAGTTTTTACTACGAGTATTTTTCTTTCGGTATAAATTTAGTCTTAATTATACAAAATAATAAAAATACATATTCAGAGAATTAACTACATATTCAGTAATCGAAATTAATTTTACAAATATAATCCTAAAATGTAGTGCAGCTTAATTTTAAATTCAATGGTAAATTAATATGTTTAGCTATTTAGTAGAGTATTTTCTTTGCTTTCTGCCTGTAGTAATATCTCGTATAAGTACGTTTAAGTACCTGTCAGTGCATATATATTAGAGTGTGAGATAAATAATTAACTACTATTGACTGCTGATGGTAAACATATTAAGTTCTTGGTTCAACTCCCGGAACCTTAAAACAACTTTTTCTTTTGTCTTTTGCTTTTAGTTAATTATCTCACGTCTTGAACTAAATACAATCAGAGCTCGTCGTGAGGTTTCTCGCCGAAGCAGTAAAGGGGAATAATGTATCGTAGTACAAGAAAGCTTAGTTAAGAGAATATTACATACTCAGTTCCACTTTAGTTTATGCCTATTGAATCCAAGTTTGAAGTTTAAATTTGATTAGCTTTTAGTTTAATACGAGAAGGCCATCCAACACTGTATAATGCGTACAAGAGTCCAAATAAATAAATAAAAAAAATTGTTGGAAATAAACAAATATGATGCAAAGCATTTGATAATAATATAAATATGAACTATTCATAAGTACAAAAAGTTTCATTAAAGGAATGTAAAGTATTGTTTAACATGCTGTTTGAATAAGATCAAAAATTTGATAAAATAATTTAACTAATATTTGGAATGAATAATTGCAATATAAGAATTTTATATTATTATCAAGTCAAATGTGTGTGCGATAACGCACATTTCTTGCAAATTAATAGTGAAATTCTGATTGTAGCTTGACAGAGATATTTTGCGGGGAAAATTTGAATAAATATTTCATGCATTGCAGCATTTTCTGCAATGAGAGATGATTTCAATCAAAAATGAGACCTCGCTGGCAGTTACGGTATTTCTGCAGCTTTAGTCGCGGTGTATAAGAATTTTTCGTACATGCCTTAAATGGGGCTTTACAATAAAATTTTAGTACAGCCAAGTTGTGGTAAATGGCATGGTAATTGCGTTGAACTTTGTGGTAACTATGTTCCATTGAATTTTCAAATGCTTCGATTGCAGTAATTTATTTACACTAATAATAGTTTCATGTTGTCTGCATATAAAAGTATTATTTATTTTTTTTTGTTAAATGTATACTATATTTTGAAAATAATGAAAATAATGATTTTGTAACAATTTGTCAACTTTGGTAAAATACAAATTAATTGTGTTATTTTTAACATGAAATAATAAATTTATAAAGAAATTTAGAATAGATTTAAATTGAATAGAGTTACAATAGAACTAAATTAAATTTTTAAATTTAAAAAGCGTAAGGGTTATTGGGAGCAGAGGAAGTAATGAAAATAATTTCACTTTCAAAATTACTAGAAAAATAATACTTTTTCCAGATAAAATGGCAACATTTTTATTTAGACTAGACATATCTAGATACCTAATTAATTTAAGAAATGATTATTTTACCAAGTATCAAAATCTATCGATAGTCAACAGGTGGTAATCATCGTTGGTTTACATTGAATGCCCAGAGAGAAAAAAGTCATAGTTATTATTACTAAATTTGCTTTGATTAAAAAGTCAGCAGTTTTAATAACTAGCATTTACGTTAATGTAACCAGAGTTATTCTCAACATTTAAATGATAAAATAGTTTAATTATAATTTTTTAATCACGAGTTTTTATAAGCTATTTTTGCTTACTATTTTTCACTAGTATGTCAACTCTAAATGGGTAGTTGTATTGAATACATGCTTATACATTTGACTCTAAATCCAACGTTACATATGCAGTAGCGATTACCGGATTTTTTTTCTGAGTGTAGCATTTAAAAATAGGATCGTGTATATAATTAGTACACGTTGGCTATCTGCAGAAAAAAAGTCATGTTTTCTTTGCTACAAAATTCATTCCAAATTTTTAATCTGTCAATGAATTTAAATGATGTTTGGCCACACGTAAGCTTTGATTCCTCGAACTGCAGTAAACCCGCGCGTTAAATTACATCGCATAGTAAATCATCAGTTGATTTAGAGCTTTCTGGTTCCTTCGTGTGTTTTTTTCGGCCAAATTTTTAGTCGAACCACGTACTGTGATATTTTGAAAACTGATCAATCTTTAAATTGAGTTTGATTGAAATTTTTCTGTAGACCTCTTTTTATTTAATTGCCGGTTGTTTTTAAGCTTTCCTTCAATTTTTTGTCATTTTAAATTTTGTTCTGGGTTGAGTTCTCATGCTTCGAATCACTATAAAATAAGACGCGTAAATTTTTGTCATGTCAATGAATAAATAATTGTTGAATGGCACGTGTCTTCATTAAAATGTTGGTTTATTTATTTAACCCGTGGTAAGTTTACAATATGAGGCTGCTCTCTTGCAAACTGGAAAGAAAGACAATAAAAGTTTGTACGCGGCCATTACGAGGAATAAATCATGAGGATGAAATTGAATTATCTGCAATACGTTTCGATTTCATATGATATAAATATATACCTCTATAACATATGGAATTTGATGTTGCAAAGCAAATATTTATATTACAAGAGTGAATAATGTAAATTGAATTTTTTATATAAATTTAAATGTAATACTTAAATATACTATATTTTATATGTCAAATTAAATGTAGTATAAATAAAAATATTAAGATAATATAGTGCATTTGTGTAACAATTTACAGAACTTTACTTACTTTACGTAATAAATTAAATTACTTTATTATTTATGTATAAAACAGTTTCATTTAACTGAATAAATCATAAACTTACGGTTCTTGAAAGGAAGAACGTGATTTGATGCAAACTTTTAATTTGTTTTTGAATAAATGCTTAACATTATTAAATAACTAAATAAAATTATTAAAATTTTTAACGCGTTAATGGGTTTAAAGTTTTCAATTAGAACATATTAATTATTTTCTTGGAAATTCGTTATACATTTTAAATATGTGTTAATAAAAATTTGTATATGTAAATATTGTTTAATTAATATTAATATTAATTAATTTTCAATTAAATAGTACAGTTTATTAAATATACAGTGTTTTAATTTTTCTGCTCCAACTTACATTCATACATAAATTAACTTTATATTATACTACATTTAATTTGATTTGTTCGCTTTTGCTACTTTAGGTGTTTTCGTTTAGTTCATGCAACTATAAATAAATTGACTAAATGTTCACACCTTAGCCCTTAAAATATAAATCCTGAGTAACGTGCACGTCAAATAAAAATGAATGTCAGTCTACTGTTTTATTGGTGTTTGCAAAACCACTCTGACTGGTGTTACGTAGATTTCACGTACAGTCATTTCAATGGTTACTTATACTTCAGTTTTCCAACAATTTTTTCTCATCATCTATGGAATTTCACACGTTGAATAAAATGTAGCATATTAAATAATAGCTCAGTATTTATTGGACAACCAATTGTGGTTTAATAATGCACTGAAATTTAAATTTCATTGGCAATTAATTTTTAATTTTATCTGCTTAATGAACATTTTTTATATAAAATATTTAAAACAGAATAATTAATTCATTTATGAATAAAGAGCAACTGATATACCTTTAAAAAATTATGTTAACTTAGTATATATGAAAAGTCTTAAATATTTATCACGAAACAAGACATTTTTAAGATTCATAGCATTTCATCTTTGTAGATTGACTGTTACTTTATTTGTATGACCCATGCAATTTATGACATGTCAGCCAGCGAAGTAGCAACAATACGATATTTCACATAAAGTATCCGATTTGCTCTGAAAAAAATATGCATAATTTTATTGATCTTTGTTTATTTAAATCTTCATATACACATGTATTACAATATTTTTTTTATAAATGGGAATGTGAAAAGAAGTATGACATTTTTAAACTATAAGATATATTTTTTAAATTTTGTTCAAGAAAGTCGTTGATCTTATTGTATATAAAAAAATTAAATAAGTAAAATGCCTTATGAAATAAAAACAATTTTTATTTCAATTCTTCTACTTTTAATTATTTTTCGGTTATTCATGTAATTTTTAAAATTACTACAATTTGAATGAAAGATAATGAACATTATTTCAGATAATTTTTAGTTAATTAATGTAAACGGTTTATTGTAATATTTTTGTAAGAATTTTTCTGGGAACTAATTTTTAATTAATTTATTCTTTGCACGTAATATTTATTTATTCGACGTAAAGATAGCAATGTCAAGTGTTATAACGAATTCTTATTAGAAAAAGTAAAACTTTACATCATAATACTTCGTCTTCGTCATATATATATACTTTGCGAAGATTGTTTATCAACAGCGCGCAATGACGAGTAGTCTTGATATTTCGAATATGAAATCGCGAGCGCCCCTTCCAACGGTATTTTCAATAAAGCGATCGAACAATCGTTCAATTTCACGAAAGTAATTACGTCGAGTTGATTTTCTAAAGGCTGCACCGACAAGTAGATTAATGCGTTAATTGAAAAATTTGAATGGCAGAAAATGGAAACGGAGGCGCCCGCATTTTCGAGGTGGTTGTTTCGAAAATTAAACAAGTTTTACTATGCAAAGTGGCAACTCATTTATATATCAATTGAGTTTGTACTCGACGTTAAATAGAAATGAATTTACAACTTAAAACTTTTCAAAATGTTCTTCCTTTTTATAAATATATATATATTTAAGTTAGTCGCAAGAAAATAAATTTACTCTTCAAACGTATATTCCATCGCGAAATTGCTTTGTTAAAGAAAAACAATATCAGTCGGTTACGATATATTAACGAGTTCTATTCAGAAAATTATTAAAAAATATAATAACAATTACTAATAAGTTGTTCTCAGTGCAAGGTTCTTTTATCTTTTTCATTTAAATACTCTTTTAAAAACTAATATACAAATAAGAATTGTTTATATAATGCAAAATTTAAGGACAAACAATTTCTTGCGATCCTTTTTCATAATTCAAGTATGCTTTTATTTTTGAAATACCCAAGAGTTTTGTACAAATTTTGAAACATGTTTTCAAATATAGTATATTGTGTCTGCAAACTACTTCAGAACAAATGAAAAAAAAGAGTGTGAAATCGTAGTTTAGCAAATAATACTTTTATTTGACGCGAAATTACATTTGTACGCGGATGTGTATTCAAAGGTATTTTAAACTTATAGCTGAATAGAAAAGTATGACGGGATTATCTTTACTTAACTACTTATAGCGAAATAAATATAATAAGAAAATACTTCGATTGCACGAGAGGTGTGGGAACAATGCGGCAAACGACTTAATCCTACACAGCCCGATTGGCTCATTATTTATTCTTTTTCGAGGCAACCCACGCAGTAATCTTATACAATAGTCGAATTTTTTTTTCAAACTTATTTGCACAAGAACTGCTACTTTTGATGTTTTTATTCACCTTTGTTAATTGTTAATTATAATTATTCCAATCAAAATGGAATGTGGCTCATATTTTTTCAGTTTTTCATCGTGTATATTCGATGTAACATTTTGATATCAATTTTCACATAAATATATATGTATCTATATATATGAGTACACATAGGTAGATATTTAATTATATTTAATTTAACATAATTAAACATAAAATTATATTTAATTTAAATATAACATTATATTGCATTTCATAAAAAAAATTCTAATTGTATTTTACATTTTTGTTTCAAATATATATATTCGATCTAATGTAATCTAATACGAGAGTTCTTGCACAATAAAATGTCATGTTATTTATGATGTTTTATTTTCACGATGAAAAGATGAAATAATACAGTCGTTCAGTTTGAATTATAAGTTTCCTCTTCTTACTTACACCTCGTATGTCAGCGGTATATAATTTAAAATTATAAAAGTCGCAGAACAAACTAGAAAAGAGCAAACATAAGAAAGCTGTTGAAGGATTTGATGGGTTGGCCTTAGAAAATACACGCGTGTTTATATTACAGTCGGAATGAGTGACACTGTAGAGCCGATGGTATATTATATTTATAAGCCGGAGTAAACTTTTATGACTTATGACAAATTAATACAATCTTGTGTGTTTATTTTTATTATCACGCAATTTAAGACCCAGCATTATCTCGTACAGTTGAATAACAGTTTTTTTTTATAAATAAATTTATATTTATATTAAAGTGCATTTTTGAATTAAAAAGATTTTTCTTCAAATAATTGGTATATAATAAATATATTAAATTGAAATTACCAAACTATTTGTTTCAAACAATTTTGATGTAACTAAATTTAATAATTTTAGGTGTTATTTATTATAATGCAGTGCAATACGTAGCGCATTTAATGCGGTATAATCTTAATTAATTGATATTATTTATTAATCTTAAGTGTTCGATAATTAATTATCTTTGAATCATACTTTTGTAAACACTGTCATTAGTTTAATAATTGCGGTACTATTAGACACTTACGTTCAGTATTCGCAATACCATAATCACATTACAATGTAAACCTTCAGTGGAGCGTGAACTTGTATAAATAGGCGATTAATTCTCGCGTTACAGGAACGCGACTAAACGAATACAAAAGGAAAGTTGTCACATAGTCGTATGACCACGTGACCTTTAGATCTGAATCAAGATCAGGTATGATATTAAAGGCAATTTTTTTGCAATTAACTATGCAGATATTCCGTTTTCGAATCTCGGTCAGACGTCTTATAAGTGTCTTCCGAAAAAAAGTTATCGTTCATTTTCATTTAATTGTTTCCGCTTTTAGCGGAGACTTATTTGTGTTGTTAATATATAAAAAATTCAAATAGTGAACGATGTAATTATGTATGACATTCAAAGTAGACAAATGTAATAATAATAATATAATTTTTTAGTTTCAGAGCAACATTTTTGCTGATCTGCCCTATTCTACTCATCGGGACCCACCGCACTGGAGCAAATTTCTTCGGAGAAAAAGGTAAGTGCTCAGAATTTAATTACATGTTTCAAGATTTTAATTGTTAAACACCGAGTCAAAGTAGCATTCAAAAGTTACCACTTTAGCTGGAAAATTTATAATTTACAATTCATAATACAATTAGACTTCGGATTGGGTATTGCTAGATCGGGCAAACATATTTTTGTACCAGATTAGTTATTCTTCTTAAAGTACACAATGACATCCAACATTCAGTTAGCCAGACACGTTTTTATCAGTTTTCCAAGTTATAAATTTGTTTGTTTCGTGTTAAAACAAAATTGCGGTCGATTACAAGTTTGATTAACAACATCATCATTTAAATTTGCCATTTTCAAACATCAGTTTACTGTTCTCCAAATTTTCTATTGCAAGCTACGCGAAATTTAAGTGAGTCCTAGTTTCCTTCTTATCGAATGTAAGGAAAAGAAAAAGGCGAGATGAATAGGTCCCGAAGGACGTGTGATAAAGCTCTTATCTACCAAGTCGTGCCCGTAGCCACCTCCGTCTTTTCGTCTCGGTAGAAAATTAACTTTTTAAAATACATATCCCACATTATACATACATTCCTCTTAAACTAAACACGATCGTACTATTTTATACGGTCAGAATATAAAGTCCACTTAAATATTAATTTATCCGGCTAACTATACTAATTGCAAATGATTAAAGGATTCCTTAAGAAAAATTTATTACCCTGAATTTATTTTTCATGAGATTTTAAAATCCATTAATGGATTTCTAAGTAAGTCGAAGTGACGTGCATAATTAATCGATCAATCGCGTCGAATATTAAGTTCAAATTAATGTTTTTGAACGGATTATTCATTATTATGTAAAAAATTTGACAAAAAGTACGATATCTACGCTACTTTGTCTTGTACGTTGATTAATTGCGCTAATTTGATATTTCCTTGGGATAAATTTCAAGCAATTTAAAATTCAAGAAAATACGAGAAAAAATGTAACAATAATTAATCCCATGGGAATAGCGCCACATGGTCTAATATTATCGGATTTAGCGCGGATTTCGTACACCCTCTAATGAGTTTTCTGTCAATAAGAAATTTATTATATTACGGTTTTTGTTCGTTCAATTTTAATAAGAAGCAATTTTGAATCTTTACAAATACAATATCTATACGAATGAGTAGTTATTGACTTCAAATATGCGAAATAGTGCATATTAGTGTCAGATATACGCAGTAAATAGTGCAGGGTAGATTTACATTTTAGATGTATATAGCATTGCAAAGCAGTTTATTAACAAGCATGATAGTGTACAGTAGTGATACTTAAAGTGATGAATAGTTATGTTTATTCATCTGTATTATTCTACAAGAGGGTACATATAGTACCCTGTAGTTTTAAAAAGTGGAATTTCTTAACTATATTGATAGTAGTAGTTTTGTTAAAAAAGGGTCTTAAAACTATCAAAATATAATACTTCGTATTATAATACAATATATTGCATTATTATTCTTTTATTGGATATGAAAGTATAATTAATTATATTCGCATTGGCTAAACATTCTCTTATCTCATTAATTATATAATATCTCGTAAATGCGAGGAAAAAAGCAAACATTAATTACTTTATCCAATAAACTTCATTAGCAAATAATTTTGTTTTCGGGGTTTTCAAGAATTATTCAAGTTTTCAGGATTTTGCAATCTCGTAACCGTATATATTTAATACGCATGTACTTTTTAATTAAAATTCTTTATTTAAACTTTTAATTAAAAATTAGCCTTTGCATTTGCATATTGTTAGCACTTGTTTAACGTTGCGTGTTAAAATCCTGTAATTAAAGGCAAATGTTTTAACTACGTAAATGTAATTAAAATGATAAATATTTACATTATCTCTCTCAACCTTTTTTCTCACTTCAAAAACAGAAGCAAGTTTTCGTTTACAATGTCTTACAAAACATTCTTATTTAAATTACAAGTGCATTATACTGTTGTTCTAACAATGTTTTCGTATATTAATAAAATTACTGTCGTTTAATTTTTTAACGTATTTGTTTATTCGTAACATGTAGGATCATTTCATTGTCATCAGCACAATAAGATAATTTTCTAAAGAATTTAAAATGACTTTTAATATTATAAATGTTTAGTAGAAAATTAATTCTTAGAAGCTCAGTTATTTAACGTCTAAATTTATGAATCAATTTTAAATAAAACAATAGAAAATTGTTTTTCTATGTTTACATTCTACAGAATTTCTCATTATATTATGTAAATTACATACTTTGTATTGTACCTTTTATGTAATATGAACTTGTATAACTTTCATAATTGTCTGTTGTGCAACTGGTTGATGCATTCTGCCTCAAGATTTCCTTGAATTTATGAAACACGTGACATATGAATAACAATGGCTTAAGTTGTAGGACCTAAAACTTCAAAACTTGATACCACTTTTCATTAAAAACATAATTTTCAACGGATATAACTTTTATGTTCCACTACAAAATAATCATTTGATATTATGTACACCGAGAAAAATAAATAGCATATTTAGCAATAAATCCTGGAATACTGAACCTATACGTTCTTTGTATGCGTATCACTTATAATATTTGGGAATTTTTTCTATACACATTGTATAGTATTCTATGTTTATAGAACTGTATGCATTACATATACTTAGTTTTTCCATAAATTATTACAGTTACACCTACAGAGTACATATAGGTTCAATACCCCAGAATT
>JABFPN010001313.1:0-30580 GCA_022817305.1 Leptoteleia sp. ZL-2020 | reverse complement strand
TAAACAGCTTCTAACGCTAACCATATTACAAGTATAATGCATCTTATAACTCAATATGTTTAATTTATAATTTATATAACAATGATAGTTCAAAGTTCAATTTCGTTTCGTACAATATTCTTTTTTTTGTATTACAGATATTGAAGCGAATGCTTGTCGCTGTCATTCGTAAATTTAACACGCCATTTCTTGATATTATAGGAGACATTTAATGAATTATATATAAACAGTTTTTTCTCTCCCTCAATATAATAATTTAAGAGTTATAAATTGAAAGATGACATCATTTGTTAAACTGCCTTTGTTATTTTTGTTTGATCAGATATATAATTGTAAATAAATTGTTGTAAAGTATAACATTAATTACCGTATAAATTGTGTCGAAGAATTCTTTATATTTATCAACAATTATATTTATAGATATAGTTAAAACGTTTCTTAGCTATTCACTAAATCTGAATAAGTAAAACTGTAATTATTGTAAGCTAATATTTACTTTGTGATTGTCCCCAAAGTATTACGAGTACAATGAGCAAATAATGACTTTTTGAAAAAAGTCATTTTTACTTGTTGTACTTTTCTACTAATAATGACATTGTTTATTGATTTTAAATTTATTTTTATGTTTAAACGTATTATTTTTTAACTTATTTTCATTTCACTTTTAAATAAATGGAAATTAAACATTTTTTAAATAAGTAAAAATTAAAATTTTCACTTATTTAGATTTAAGGAGTAGTAATTGGATCTAATAATTTTTTTATTAAGTTTAATTTGTTAACTTAATTAGGAAAATATCACTTTTATATTATACTTAAACAATAGTAATAATATACACTTTGCATTTAAACAATATATATCTGTAAAAATCAATTCCTCCGTGATAAGCAATATGAAGTTTTATTTCTTAAGGATTTATTCATAAAATTAATAATAAATAGAGGTTAAATGTTTCTTTTTAAGTTAAATGTTTATCCAGTCATTGTTGTTATTCACTAGTTAAACTAACATTTATGTAAACGTAAACATTAAAAATTAAAAATTATTTATGTATATATCAATTAAGTTATATCAGTTTTAATGTAAACATTTTGTTTGCAATATAAAAAATAATAAAAATGGGTGAATTGAATATTTGTAGACTGTTATTTTAACATTTGAAATATAAATGTATATAATTATAAAATATTTTGTTATACAAATATTCAATGAATATAAAAGTACGATTGACTCTGGATATAGTGAATGCTTTTTGGGACTAAAACATAAACTAAAATTCTCTATTTGTGATATCTTCTGTCACTTCCCCTTTGCTCACGCTTTATCACACCACTAGGCCTTATATATATAAACAGAATAACCAACTTACAGTCAAGTTCACATTGTTATTCATACATGCTATAGTCAGAGTATTATATCCAAAGTCAAGTGTACATAAATAAATCTGGTATCGGAGTAAAAACTGTAATGATATATATATATATATATTTATATTTATGTATGAATGTAAAAGTGAAAGTTGTACCAACCAGTTTTCTGCAGCTGAAATAAATTTTTTTAATTGTGGAAAGTTGGGTGTTTAAAGACAAATGATTCAATTATCTTTTTTTTCATTCAATTTCTTTGTCCTTTTATTCACAATATAAATACAATTTATTATATATCATAAATAAAAAACTTTAAAGAAAAAATCTTTCCTGAATTCAAGATTTCAAAATTATATCATACTATTAAACTATTAACTACTAATAGTTTATAAAAATAAAATTTTAAACAATTTACATAATAATTTGTATTTATATTGCTAATTAAAAAGCAAACAAATTGAGTAAAAATAAAATTGTTGAATCATTTGTCATTAAACACTCAGATTTCCACAATTAAAAAACTTATATTAATATATATAAATCTATATACACATCTATATACAAGTGTCTAAAAAAATATGAACAGCTCATTTTGAGGACATATTGCGATTTTGGGAACATTCTCAAAATAGTTACACATGAAACAGTCATTTTAAAAGCATACCATGAAGATTCCACCCCTGGTCCCATCATTGGTTTAGTTAGATTAATACAAAATTTGCGAAGAGCGTGTCATGTCATACCCCCTTGCTGAGAGTTTTCCATTGGCCAATTGCAAACCATTTATATAAAATTGAAATCTGTTCATAAATAACAAAATATTTTGGTTTTTAGTTTTCAAAGGGAAAGATTTAATTTTAATTTTAATTTATTATTTAATTAAGATTAATTAACTTTAACTTAAGGTACTGGATGTGTAATTTTTTTTTTGTGTGAATTTGTCTACTAGTTACTAATAATTCTAAAACGTAACCTAACATATTATTTGTTAGGAATATTCATGTATAAAAATAGAATTTCCAGAAATAACTTTGTAATATTTGGCTTGAAATGTGCAAATTTTCTAGATTTTTAAGATTTTACAGAACTGTTATACAAAAATCATTGCTTTATCACGCTTATTTTTCTTGCATGGAAAAGGCGACTGATAATTTTAAAACATACACATTTAATAACAATTTGTACATAGTATTTACCAGATTTAGAGTATTTAATTTAAATTAAATTGACTTAAATTAAATTATAAGCCCAAACATTATTCCTTAATTCAGTTTTCATTATTTTTATCTTTATAAAAGTTGTTTATTACGTCTTATTTAATTCAATTACACTAATTAATTTTATATTTATTATCAGGCATATTATTATATTTTTAAAATATGTTTAAAAGTAATTAAAAAAATAGATTTAAATAGATTACATGAAATAACAATTCATAACATATACATAACTTTGAAATTATTTTTTACATTATTTAAAATAGCGGGACAATGACATTTCAAATTAGCTGAACATTTTTTTTCATTATTTAATTATTGACGATGAAAAAATTCACATTACACTTCACCTTAATAATAAAATGATAAATTATTATTAATAAAACAATTTATACATTAATAATTAAAAAGACATTTCAAGAAGTGTCTAGTACTAGAAACAATAGAACTGATAACAATTTGATAGCGAGTTTGCGCGTGCAGAGTAGGTTGTAAAGTTATATATCACACATATTACACTTGATGTATTAACAATCAATTCTTTTGAATTGACATTGATCACAATGTGGTTATAACGGGCAGTGTTAATGATTTCTATATAGTCAATCTGTGATTTTTCCCCCCAAAACTTGATCCCTTTTCTGTTAGTCCTATTGGTTGGAATTTTATCGAAATGTTTCATAGAGTTTGTTTATATTTTGCATAGCTTTGTATTTAAATTTCCTTCCATTGCCCTTGAAATTTCCAATTTATTTAGATTACTTTTATACAAAGTGAATTCTAAGAAAATTTAGAAACTGTCGAATATCACAATGGATTTAAATTTGTTAGAATTAGTTAAAAAATTGTTTCGATTTTGGAAAAGATTACAAAATGGAATTAACTGCTTGTTTCATGGTGAAATACAATTTAATTATCTTGTACAGACATACCTTTGTATTAACACTGTTATATATACCAAAAAATACATGCTCAGTTTTCTTTTATTTTCTTTAATGTTAGAGTGAAGTGTAACGATAAAAAGAAAAACAAATATTGGTTTCGAACAAAATTAAATCTCATAGCAATTAACAAATGAATATTTTTGTCCCATTTTAATTGTTTCCAGTTTTCAAGAATTACCATTTCAAAGCAATGTCGGCTTACTTGATGCGAATAACCTCAAATTGTCACAATGTTTGTCATTTGTTGAGCTCATGAAATTTTGACACTTTTTTCCCTCGGACACTATATTCCACTGAAACGTATAATAAAGTTTATGTCATTATCATTGCATATTATATTCAGTAAAATTTTGGTTAAATATATTCTTTATTTTCATAAAATTGAAATACATTTCTTTTTACTTTTAAAAGTAAACTAACAAATTAAAAAAACTTTCTATATGAATAGAATTTTAGTTTTAAATATTGAATGAATTTTTGTGTCAAGTTTTTATGAGTTCTTGTCAAGTAAATTTACAAAACTGGTGATAACTGTAATAATAATTAATATTTTAATTTTCTTTTTATAGAAACACCAAACGATGGTGGTGAAATCATCACAGGTATGGATCATTCAATTAACGGAGATTGCGTTTTAGCCTCATTAGATGATATGGTTCCACGACAAAATATAGATGAAGGTAGGTTAAAATATTGTTCCTTTTAAAAGTAATTTATTTATTTTAATTTCTAATATTAAGGTAATGCTCAAAGCATAGGTAGAACTCCGCAATATTCGTTGTTTACGTTTATAAAAATTATTTTAAATTAAAAACACACTAATCCAGTCGTAGTAAAAGTGAGAGAATCGTTGGGTATGCTTTATTTGTCTATTGTCTAATCTAAAACTTTATTTTTTATTAATTATCGTTTTTTGACTTCTGCCTGCTGGGCATATCTCTCTTTATATCTGAATAATTATCTTAAAAACAAAAAAAGGAATTTCAATTTTATTTAAAAATAATTTTTCATTTATAGATGAAGCTAGGTCCGAAGCGACTTTTCGATATACTGTTGAAAATGTATCAAAGATGAAAGAGTCCCAATTATCCCCACCGTGCTATGTACGGAACTTACCGTGGAAAATAATGGTTATGCCACGGATAAGTCAACAACAAGCACAAGACAGAGTACAAAAATCACTCGGATTTTTTCTGCAATGTAACGGCGAAAGCGAGTCGACTTCTTGGAGCTGCTTCGCCAACGCAGAACTGCGTCTACTTTCTTGCAAGGAAGGACAAGAGCAATTTAGTCGAAGTAAGTTTTTTTTTTAATTTTTAACATTTTGAAATTCTAAAAATTTTTCATAAATTAGAATATATTTTGTTTTTCACTTATAAATAGGCAAAAGCAGATTAAATGTGTGATTTTATTTTATATTTTAAGTCAAAGATGTAGCATAAATATGGAATAAATATTTTTTATAACAAACAGAACAGAAATTATGTTTTAAATATACTCAGAAAATATTTAATATCTGCAGAAATCCAGCATCTTTTCTTTAGTAAAGAAAATGATTGGGGATTCAGTCATTTTATGACTTGGCAAGATGTCATAGATCCAGATAAAGGTTATATTAAAGATGATGCAATTACACTTGAGGTAATTTATTATTAAATATTTAAAATCAAATAATACTGTAGTCAATTTATCGTGTTTGCTTCTTGACGATATTTCATTCACAAAATAAAAGAAAAATTTTTTACATCTCAGGTATATGTGAATGCAGATGCTCCTCATGGAGTTAGTTGGGATAGTAAAAAACATACTGGTTATGTCGGTTTAAAGAATCAAGGTGCTACTTGCTATATGAACTCATTGTTACAAACTTTATATTTCACAAATCAGGTAAGTCATTTTCACTAATTGCAAAAAAAAAATAGTTTTAATTTAAACTCAGGGAAGAAAACGCCATTTCCCTTCACGTCAAATATAAAAACATTGATATAATAATAATGTCGGAAGAAAGTTAAATAAATCTCGAATGAATTTGTTTTCAGTTGCGAAAAGCGGTTTACAAAATGCCAACAGAAAGCGATGATTCGAGTAAAAGTGTGGCCCTAGCCTTACAAAGGGTATTTCATGAATTGCAGTTTTGTGACAAACCCGTTGGCACTAAGAAGTTGACCAAAAGTTTTGGGTGGGAAACACTTGATTCATTCATGCAACACGACGTTCAAGAGTTTTTGCGAGTGGTAAGAACGAAATTTTATTTTATTTTTTCTTGTCGAGAATTTTAATTTCACTTATAAGTCGTAAATCGCTTTAAGTTGTTAACAAAAATTATACATTGAATACGATTAATTTTTGTGCAGCTTCTCGACAAATTGGAAAGTAAAATGAAAGGAACATGTGTGGAAGGTACAGTGCCAAAATTGTTCGAAGGGAAAATGGTATCTTATATAACATGCAAAAACATACAATATTCTTCAACAAGAGTGGAGACATTTTACGATATTCAACTGAATATCAAAAACAAAAAAAATAGTGAGTTCTTTGTACAGTACATTTGTATATTTATTCTTAAAGGAATGTAATTTATTTGACGAACATAGATTTAATTAAACAATTTTTGTTTAGTTTATGAATCATTTGATGATTATGTAACGTCAGAAATCCTTGATGGAGATAACAAATACGATGCCGGCGAGCATGGATTACAAGAAGCAGAGAAGGGAGTACGTTTTTCGTCATTCCCACCTGTTTTACACTTGCATTTAATGCGATTTCAATATGATCCTGTAACAGACTGCTCAGTTAAATTTAATGACAAGTTAGTATCGACTATTAATTAACATTTTCTTGAAATTTTATAATTTTGCATAAAATCATTTATTTTACGTATCTTTTAAAATTTAGATTTGAATTCTACGAAAATATAAGCCTTGGGAAGTACTTGGAGGAGAAAGACGCAAAAGCAGATTATACTTTGCACGCTGTTTTGGTCCATAGCGGTGATAATCATGGTGGTCATTACGTTGTATTTATTAATCCTGCTGGTGATGGAAAGGTAAGAATCAATTGTACAAGTTTAGTCAACGAATTTTTTCCGACACTTAATATTTCTATTCCTAACTAATTACTCTTTACGTCCGAAATTTTAGTCAAGTGTCAAAAGCAAGATGGAATGTTAAGTGTGTGCTATCTTGTTTATTGCCTCTACACTTAAATAATAATTATAACAATCAAAATAAAAATTAAAATCAATAATAACGTATATAAGATGTAAATATTAGATAGTTTCGTTTCTTAGTTACACTGAAACTCATCAGTCTCAATACGGAGAGAATTTGATATTCCCTTGAAATTCAAATTTTGTTTCTTTTCAATGAACTTACCTGTTATAACGCTATTACACGGACTAAAGCGTTCTATATTCTATCGACCTTTTTTCGAAAATTTCGGACGTAAAGAGTAATAAGTTAGAAATGTACAAGTTTAGATTTAAATGATAATTATTGGTATATAAATTGATATAATGTAAATTTGATTGTACAGTGGTGCAAATTCGACGATGATGTTGTATCCAAATGTACCAAGCAAGAAGCTATTGAACACAACTATGGCGGTCAGGATGAGGACATGTCAATGGCTGTGAAACATTGTACTAACGCTTACATGTTGGTCTATATCCGGGATTCTGAAATTGAAAACGTTTTACAAAAGGTCACCGTAGAAGATATACCGCAAGAGGTCAGACATTACCTTCAAAAAGAACTATCGCAGGAGTTAAGCGACTCAGACCATAAAGACTCGACAGACTCGAACAAAGATTTGCAATCAGAAACGACAAATATTCGACCATGTATCCAAAATCCGCGTAATCAAAACCTTATTATTCATGACTTTTAACTGCTCATACGACTGACGCTGGCAAGTTATCCCACATTCTCCCGTCCCTCTGGTTTTAGATACTTAAGCGAATCTCATACTTTGTTCTTGAATATCGATATGAGTTGGAGGCTGCAAATTTTTAAACCTCACTATTCCCCGATCATTTAAAATAACTTTATTGAATAATCAAACTATAAATACCGTGCTATTTGTTACAAACAATTGTAAATTGTTTACGATTTATATGATAATTTATACGTTTTACTTTAATACTTAATTGCCTCGGTTAAGAAATTTCTTAATGAATTTTCTTACTTGATTATTTCATGTTTTAATTCTAACATAAATGGAACATTCAATTGAATATGTAAAAAAAAGTTATAACGAATAAATGAATATGTGCTGTTGATCTCATGAAATTTTAGAAGTCAGTACATGACTAATAAGTTATTATTATAACAAATTTTAGATAAATGTGTATAAATAAAGGATTTTATTATTTCATATAACTGCAAATGTTGATCGATAATTTTAATAAAAACATGCAATTGCACAAATTTGCAGTCTCTGACTTTTAAAAGATTTATGCTTGTTGAATTAAAAAATTTTATACTTTTAAATGAAGATAATAATAATTATATTAGTATAATCGAAATAGTCGTTGTTTATAATTTTTGGTTAGAACATTCATCCATTTGACTACTACACACATTTTGAAACAAAGTAAAAGATAAAAGGAAATTTAGTTAGAACGTACGCTACATAAACATTTGTTTGATGGCGTTGTTCAAGTCATCTACAAGTTTTAGTGTTTTCTAAGGAAGAGTCGTTTTTTTATCTTTTTTCTTTTCTTTTTTTTTGTTTGTTTAAAAATTAAAAACACTAATATAATTTAACAAAATCTTAAGTGTGTAATGTATTATAATAACATACTTATGCATAATTACACTTCAGATTCAATATATTTAAAATCTTAAATTTATCTTTTCCGGAAATATGTTTTTAATAGCTGTTTTGCCACATATTTTTGGCTCCGCGAGCAATACTAACATTGATTTTATACATTTTACTATAAATTTATGGAAGTAACACGCGAGAGGAACATTTTTAAAATATTTCTATTACAGTCGCACGCTTTAATGCCAATCTATATCGCTGCCTTATATTTCTATTACAATTTAGAGTAACAACTTATAATGCTTATTTACACGTTGATTTAGAATTTAAAAAAGAAATTACTTTTATCAAAATCTTACAGTAATTTGATATTAATTAATATTTATCACTTAATAATTTTTAACTGAAAATATTATTTTTAATATAACATTTTTATTATTAGTAATACATTTTCTAATCCGATAGCTTTAATAATTTTAAATTCATTCAAATGTACGGGCATAAAACTTATACAAATTTTAGATGGTATTAATTTTGTTAAAGGATGTTACACGGGTTTAGCAAAAACAAAATTTGCTAAAAAAATGATATAAAACAAATGTTAAAAATCGTTTTCAATTTACATTATATTATATAGACGGCTCTTACGAAGAGGGCGGTAATTTAGGTTTACAATTTATATTTCACTTAAAATCTAAAACATGACAACAGCTATTAAAAGATCGCTTTTTATGTTTAAGCTATGCAAAAGAATATTTTTTCTCTTAATATAAAAAAAAAAACATGAAAAATTAGTTTTCACTGTATGCCAAAATGAGCAAAAAGCCCAAAAATTATATCTAAAAACAATTTTTTGTAATTTATGCAAAAAAATAACTTCTCTTCTTAAAAAAATACGGGGAAAACACTTTATTTCAGTCCAGTGACGAAAGTGAAGACTGAAAGAAAAACCTGACGTCATGCGACCGTCATTAGACATTTGTTTTTCCCGTTGTTTAGGCAAAAAAGTCGCTATTTCTTTGCATTCGTTATAAAAAAAATCATGTACAACATGGGATGAATTAAATTCTCAATTCGTGCGATTAACGCACACAGAAAGAAAGGATTAATAAAAATCATTAATATTGTTAGTAAACTGGTCATATACTTGTTCAAACTATCATTTTTATAATATTTGTTCTATTTTAAAAAATGAGCGTCATTTGATGTGTGGGGAATATCTTAAGTATTTAAGTATATAACCAGTTTACTAACAAAAGTTAGTAATTTGTTTGAATATTCTTGTTATTTTTTTCAATTCATTCCCTAGTGGAAATGATTTGCTGAGAAATGCTGAAATATGCAGAAAAATACTGAAAATCCAAATTTTAGCAGGTTTTCAGCGTTTTTCAACATTTTTTGTAGCATTTCTCTTCATACATTTCTCCGTGACGAGTGAATCGAGTAAACAAACTAGTTAAACGAATTAGGAATCGTCATCATTCGTCCCTAATTTCACAAATACTATTAAATCATACAATTGAATACAAATATTCTGTGTTATTAAAGTTTATCATGTTCATTACATATTCTTTTAATTATGCAGTATGCTTTATTATATTATTCTTTTATTATAATACGCAATTAAAAAAACATTAAAGTAGAAATAAGGTCAGTTTTAATGCGTTGTTTGTGTTCTAAAGTCATCCTAAAAACACTTTTACTTATTATGAATATCTTAACAAGACAATTAATTGTGAATTCCATATCAAGTTACGTGTTTAATTGCTCTTAATATCATAATTGTTCTAGGGCAGTTTAAGTGGAACGTATATTTCCTGAAAAACAAAGCTAATTGATGGTCATTCTTTAAATAATGAAAACGAAAGTGATATTAATAACTTTATTTATTAAACACTAACTGAAACTTAACATATGTTTGTATCATATTACTACATTTATATTATTTTTGTCGATATTCTTTTAAATCATATTTTAATACAACATAAACAATTATTGTACATTTTTAATATTCTATCACAAACATAATAGTAAACACACTTCTTAAATTTTACAAATTAGATCATTTGTAATAAAATGGTATATTATGCTCTCAGAGATGGAAGAAAGCAATTATCCCTGCCTTGTATACGATATTTTATGTCATTAATGCAAAAATGATTTAATTCCTATACTAACAAAAATATGTATATAGTAATAAAACACCGCCTTGGGAATAACCCGCTTTCATTCCCAATCGTTCAATTTTAAATTGGGTTTTTTGCTAAATAATAAAATATTTTTAGTTTTGTTAGTGTAAGTGCTAAGATATTTACTATATCACACAGATAGTAGCAGTTTATTATACTAAAAAAATGCAGTAAAATTTCAGTTTTGATCTCAATAAAAATAGCAGTGATTACTGGAATTATTCATTCTTCTACCCCTCACTCAGTTAATAAAAGATGCATTTATGTAAACAGAATTATCGGTCCTTTATTAAATAGGTGAGTAATTGAAGAATGAATACGTCCATCTGTTTTGAGTAAATATAGTTCTATTGGCGTATTCGAGCTTAAACAATTCACTAAGTTAAACAAGGATGGACTTATGTGAACGAAATTGTCCGTCCTTTTTTAACTGAGTGAATTATTTGATCTTGAATGCACCTTATGTGTGAATTCACATAATACACGTGGAGAAGGAATGCCATTAAACCAAAAATCAATAATGTTTTGTTTTATTCTTGACAATTTTTTGCATAATATTGCAACTTGGAAGTGTCAGTTGATTCTATTTTCATTCAATCAAAATATTCCATAAAATTTTTTGCTTTTCTCTATAAATATTGAGATTCAGGAAGAAAAGGACAGAGTCTAGTGGAATATTTTGTTTGAATGCCTACCGAACACACCGTAAGGGTAAGTAATAACCCTATTAAAAAATCTAGCTGCGACCCTACATAGGAATTTGGCATCGGAAATCAGCTAGTTTCCTAGGCAAGATCCTACAACTACCTGGGAACCTATCTAGGAAACTAGCTGATTTCCGGTGCCAAATTCCTATGCAAGATTCCAACTGGATTTTTTTAACAAGGAAGATCAGTGACAGTCTAATGTCAAACTAACAAAGCATTAACATAAAAATAATATTTTTAAATTTTATTCACATAGTTTTGATACTTTTTAATGCAACCATATCCTTTTATTAACTCAATTGCGCAGTATGTTTACATCAATGAAATTGATTTTGTTTTAATGACATTTGTGTGTTAATTCACACATAGAACTGTGTTTTTTCCAAAGCAGTATTGTAAAATTGTAGTAGCAATTGCTGGCATTTTTACAGTGATTTATACTGGAATTTTACTGCACCTTTTTTTCAGTGTATGAGTATTGATTTTCTTCATTAAGATGAGATTTTAAATGTGTTCTAATCTAATCTAAGTTGTAACTGACTTTAGATATTAAACTGTATGTAATAAAAATTGTTTAAAACTAGCTTCATTATATATTTCAGTAGACAGCCTTATGTAATACTTTTCGAATTTCTTTTTCTTAGTATTATGTACATTACTAAAATTTTGAAAGGGATAATTAGAAAGTCATATTTATAAAATAACCACCAAATAGCTTTGATTATAACAAACGCATTAATTTTTCAAATTAATTTATAGATTATTTCATGAAATGAAATCTTGAATATGAATTAATATTTGCTACCTGAGAGAAATATGACAGATAATATTAATGTTTTTAACTTTGTTTTAGATACGTGTAAGTTTATAATAGAAATTAATCTTTACATACTTGACACTAAATCTACCAACATTTTATATGTACATATTTATACCGATGGTGGTTAAGTGATCACTTTTCAAATATTATTTTCCAGTTGATTATAAATAAAGTAGCTATTTATTTTTTACATTTTACGTTTACTATTAAATAGTTACACTTATAGAAAATTATAGTCTCAAAAGTGACTGTTTAACTACTCTGGTAGACTTATTGTTAAAACTGGTATCTTTGCTTATAAAAATACTAATATTTTCTGTCATATTGTTTTCAGTGTAACGAAAATCGTCATTATTTTTCATTAAAACCTGATAAAATTAATACATTTCGGGGCAATTTATTTTATTTGTATATTTAATATTAATAGTTATTCAGCCTTATTTAAAAAAAATCGGTTTTATACAAAAAGCAGGAGCCACGGAATACGCGGAGAAAAATTAGGGAGAATCGTTTACCATACAAGACAACTATTAAAAAAATGGGATAACTATACAGTATCCATGATTAAATCCTAATAAAGGGGAACCAATTAATACCAATAAGGGAATTTTAATTGATCTGAATTGCATATAACTAACTGTACCCTTACCATATAGTGTCCTTGGATTTAGGTTGGTGACACTCTGCCAATTTTACGAATATGAATTTATAAAACGTGAGAAATTGAAATAATTACCTATAGAGTATTTTCATGTTTGTAACACAGTATTCACAACCATTATATCCAACGGCATTATATTGTAAAGGATTCATTGAAACTGAGTGTACAATAGTTCAAAAATTGTATTACAACTTAAATTTTTCATTTGCATTTCAACTAAGACTTTTAATTGAAATTATCTAAATGGTTAGCTGTATTGTTTAACTTATCTTAAAATAATTACAGCACAATTACATTATTTACTAATGATAAAATTATGACAATTTTCAATGAAAAATAATGTAAATAACAAAATTTTAAACATGAAATGTAAAATAACTTCAATTCCACTAACTGGCATGCTTTAACTGATTTTATTTTATGAAGTCAATTTTTTTGAAATGTAATAGTACAATTCATATAACTGTCCTAGTGCAGTTACAAATAAAATTATAATAACATTGGACGGATTGTTGACGTTGACGAGCAATGAATTTCTTATTAATGATATACTCTCATGATAATAAAGTATACTCTCGCTTATAAGTCATCGTTACTTGCTTGTGCCAACGAACACTTGGAAAGCACAGTCGTTCCTGTAGCTTAATTTTGAAAGAAGAATAAGAGAGCAAAAACGTGAAAATAATATACTATTCATTATTTTTAACATAAAATTTCAGCAATTTTGTTATCATACAATTATCATAATTTTGCTTAAACAATAATGTTAAAATAATTGCAATTATTGCACTATTTTATTACGATTCTTGCGTCCCATGACATTTATCAGCAAAAGTACTCACAACTTTTTACATGCGTCTTGTATTCCGAGCTATTTTCAATATTTCAATATAACATAGAAAATATAATATAATATAATAATTTAAGGATATTAAGTTATCAATAAAAAAAATCTGCACATTACAAATTGAAAGAACTCCACGAGGAAAAAAATGGTTTTAAGTTGGTTTAACTTGAAACCACTTTTGATTAAGTTGAATACGATATTTCACTTGCACGGTGAGTAAAACATTTTAAGAAGCTGAAAATGTTTTGCATACATCCTTGTAAATACCAAGTAACTAAAGCAGTAATAATTTGGGGTATGGGGAACTCGAAACAGAAAAAAGATTGGGTATAGAACAATTTACAAAACAGAAAGTAGCATTTTCATATTAATTGTGAATTGAACTGTAGATCCAGTTCAATTGTATTTCTAGTTGTAAAAGTTGTGAGACTTCCGTTCTCATCGAACTCAAGAGTCGTGATGAAGTAGAATTTATGCAGTTTTGTCATTTTGAGACATGTTTGTTGTGTCAGTAAAATTACATTTTTGCTTAAAGGTTGATCTTGTTACTAAATATAATACAGTTTCTTTATATATACATATATATATATATATATTTAACAAAGAGAAAGAAAAAGAGCAAAATGAACATGAATTATTGTAATGCATATTATAATGAAGGCGAAAGAAGAAGAGGTGATATGCAAAATATAATTATACTACTGTCCCAAAAACCGTTTGCAACAGGTTGAATATTCGTACATTTTGCTACAATTTCTTTGTCATTTTCAAATTTGAGTAATTAATGTTTTATATTAAAAAAAAAAAAACAATCAGTTTTTATATGGGCGCAAAATGTAATGGGAATGTTCATCTCTGATTCCACAATACTGTATCCCTGAGTAAGTGTAAATACTCCCAAATTATACTACGACTTAAAAAAACTGGATATCTAGGGAATAATGATAAGATTTCAAGTAACACCTACTTCCATTATACGTCTTCTAAGATATCCAATTTGCTATTTGATTGGATTGTTTAGTGAACAGATTGAAATGTGATCTAGTTATACATAACTATTTCTGAATTAACATAAAGAAGAACACTTAAAGCATGAGACCATATAAAAGTAAAGAAAAAAAAATGGAGAAAGAAAAAAAGATAAAAAACCCAAGTCAGTTCTTTTCAAAAATCCATTTCTGAATTTAGATAACAAATTGTATCAGTGTTGATAGTGAGTACATTAACATTAACAAATGCTTATCTATTTATTTGTTGTTACATTCATAAAAAACAAAGAATACACACACACACGTTTAAATATGTCTATTGTCGCTTTTGAGGACAAGTTGAGTATTTGACGTTGCATTTGGGGACATTTGTTACATCTGAGGACAGTCCCCAGATATACGAGTCTATCTACTTTAATTATATTAAAAAAAAAGAAATAGCGGAGGGGAAACAGCTACAGAGAATTTTGGATTAGCCTTTGCGAATTTGAAAGATATTTGAATTTTAAATCTTCGGAGATGTTTGTCGGAACACCGAAAAATGGAGTCCTCAAATGCTACGTTAGATGAATAAGTAGCGGAGTGAATACAGAAAAGATATCACGATTGAAATATAATTTATAATTGCTGTAATTACGAGAACCCTTTAAGTGGTACATTACTATATATATTTTATATATAAAACAAGAACCAATAAAACTTTAACGAGCAATAAAATATTGAGTTTTGCCAATTTTCATACACATTTAACGGGGTCAGCCAGAGATCAATGATACATTGGAACATGTTTTAATACTTCCTTGAGTAATTAATGATTCTTTTCCAGATCAACGTAGGAATTTGTGACAAACTTTTATACATTAGACAATTTCACAAATTCATTATTAATTTCAGATATATATATTTTATATTTGTGTAAATTTGTGTAGAAATAAATATCAAGCGAAGTCTAGTACTCTGAAATACATTAACATATAGAATCAAAACTATCAATTAAAGCCTCTTCTTTTAACTGAAAGACATTTTAATTGAAATAGGTCAGTTAAAAAATATTAGCCCAATTTTTTAAAGTAAAAAGTCAGGTTCTAAATATTTTCTTTCAGGGGCGGAAAGTTCTCCCGCCCTTGTCTATAAAATGCTCCCATCTTTTAAACAACACGGAAACAGGTTTTCAGACCTTGTGTCGTGAAATTGCTAAAGTTACAATTAAGTAGTTATATAAAACTATATGTTAATTATGTAAAAATCAACATTTTATCAAGCATATCAAACGTAGTCTCATTGAAAGCTGAACATTAGATAAACTAAGCAGATTATTTCTTAATATTAAAAATAATAAAACTTGTATCCAGGGTTGGACAAGTATAAACTAATTATATAAAGGAAAAGTAAGTGTTTTTAAAGAATATTATATGCATAAACTATTCTAGCTATTTATATTTTTTAAATGAGTACGCAGTAAACCACACATTAGGCAGCGTTAACTTTGAGTTATATTATTATACTAATTTTCCCCTATAGCATTAACTTTGCGATATCTTTGCGTTCAACTGGTCAACTCATTTCACTTGAACGCAAAGATATTGCAAAATTAGTATACTGCGGGGGAAATTTAGTAGCGCACCTGAAACGCCTACGTTCCATACAGTATAACTCAAAGTTAACGACATTGTTATGTGTAGTTATTATGGGTACAATTATTACACATACACTACCTTGAGAAAAATGTAATAAGTAATATTATTGTTTTAACTTTGTTTCAGGTTAGTTTATCAGTAAAGATTACTGTATTTTAAAAGGGAATGTTTATACTTTAAGTATAAATATAATTTAAAACTAGAGCCTTTGCTTTTAAAAACAGTAATATTTATTCGAAGATTGACGTGTATTTAAAACAAAGTCAAGGTGAGGTTCAAAGTATATTTTGCGTTCTGCGAGTATCAACAACTTCGATGTTTATATTTATAAAGATTAGATTCACAATAGTCGGCCATTCGACAACATTAGAAGAGTATTGCAGGTTACAGTAACATGTTTTTTGAAGAAAAAGTACAAAAAACAGTAAGTTTTTTTCGTCATTTTTTATTTTTCTCGTCAAAATATATTATTGACTAACTAGTCATTATAGTATACAGGTATTGTGAATTTAATTTTTATAAACATAAACGGCAAAATCGATCTGCAGAATGGTAACTATGCTTTGAACATAACCTCAAAAGCGGTAACATTTTCTGTTATATTTTTCTCAGTGCATTGTTCATACTTTGAAATAAGTAAACTTCATAAATATTCAACATATATAAAAAAAAAGGTATAGAAACAATATATAATTAATTTAATATAATTATATAATTGTTTAAGATTATTCTTTTGATTAGAAATCAATATTTTTTACAACTGACTTCGCTGTTAAAATGCCAAAAACATTATGTTATCTTTAAATTAATCGATAGATTTTATTTAAACAGTCACATTTGCCTGCATTGATCAAATTTATGAAATAAAAAATAATGTCAAAACATGAAGATGTGTGCTAGAATCGTAGTCATAGTGAGCATGCCATTGTTGTTTGCAATAGTTATAGTTTGACAACAGAATGTGAATGTTCCATGGACGGGAGTCCAGGTGTTATGGGGACTAAGGGTGTTTTCCCGGAGCATCCCTCTGGATGACCCTTTTGCGCGATATCGTTAGTCGACTTGTGTCACACCGACCTTCGGAAGGAGCTGACGACAAAGAATAATTAAACCACTAAGGATCTCCACACTACCTAAGTTATACATTGGTACTTGACCACTATTCGGCAATATGTTTATCATTGAATCTACTACAATGCTTTTTTATTATTATTATTATTATTTATTATTAACGTGATGTTCCAAGAATAGGTGATACACTGCAGTATCGGCTTTGTTGTTTTCATTTATAAAAATGAAATGAAAGTTAATTGGGAAATAATTTTCAGCAAATATTATGTTTCATTTCTATCTTTCAAAGTATTATTAATAATTATTAATATATCATACTCAACTCGAATAAAAGGGGTTTCAGATTGGTAATCCTTTGCCTTTGGCTTGGGTTACCAACTTAAAACCACTTTTTTCTCGTGGAGTGATATACTATCACGTCAGTGTTGATGTACAGTATAATAATTTTTGTTTTAACTGTTTTCTGCTTATTGTAATGTCACTCTCTAAACACGCCACTGTTTACGGGTATACAATTACGTCATCAAAAAATGGTGCTGGCAATTCCTGCCTGTGCAAAACACGTATCAGTCTTGTTACATATATATTTTTATTATTATTGCTATTATCACAATTTAACTGCATTGCCCTAACTCACATACTATGACGAAAATAACGGCCTTTTATCTTGGGATAATACTGATAGCAATAACAATAACAACCCTAATAGCAAGAAATGTTCCTCCAGAAATATTTCTGGAATATTAAAGAAACACGAATAACCAAAGAATACACCAGAAATATTCCTGGCGTCAGAACATTAGAATATTTCTTGGGTATATTTAGAATATTTCAGAATGTACCAAAAATATTCTTTGCTATCAGGGAATAACAATTGTTTGTAGACACGTTTCTGCATGGCCCCGGCAGAGTGATAAGTGATCTCATTTTGGCTGTGCAAAACAATACTTTTTACCCACTTTTTTTTTGTTATTAATTGTAGAACGATAGAACACGACTGCCGAATAATGATTGTTTCGTAAATGTTTAACTTGGTAGTCGGTATTGCGGCTGATGAACAAAATTAAAATTATTTTAACCAAATGAAAATACATCCTTTTGATGTTTCGAGTTTCAAGGGACGCGCGCGTCCGAGGCTCGAATCTCAAAAGCATGCATGAGAATTCGCTATTCTTCAAAATTGCAATGGTTTTTTATAGCAAAAACGTAATACAAAAATGATACGTTAATTGACCTTTAAAGAAAAAAATGTAAAAGTAAAAAGATTCGATTAAAGATCAAATACAAGATGAAAGATAAAGAGAAAATTACAAGAGAGAGAGAGAGAGAGAAAAAAAATGATGAGATTCGTGGTTTTCTCTGTAAATTGATGAGTCGCAAAGATAATCAGATCTCATTTTGTATGGTATTGGATAATTTTAATTTTGTTGATCTAGCTGGTGGAGAGGCTACAAGAAGAGAAGAGGCTGGAACTGCACAGAAGAAAGGAGCGAAATGAAGCTTACTTATACATGAACGTCAATGTCATTCTTGAGGATAACTTTAACGGTCACCAAGGCTACGATCTCTACGACCCGGAGAAAGCTTCTTACCGCGTATTCCGCGTTCGTAAGAGTGCCACGTTAAACGAATTTATAGAGATTCTCAGCGAAACTTTGGTGAGTATTTAATAGGAATATTTCACATTCATTTCTATCCGTTTTACTTCTATAGTTTGGTTTCTGGTATTATTTTTTTCAATTACAATTTGTACAGTAACATTTGCAGGTAAGTACTGAATTGTATTTTTTTATACGAAATTTCTTTGACTTTGCCCAAGCGCAAAATTTAATGCTCTTTTCGTTTTCTATCTACAGAAATATCCGGTGGAACAAATTCGAGTTTGGCCCTTCAGTCAGCGAACCAATCAAACTTGTAGACCAACTCTCATTGAACCAGAACCAGACCTACAGAAAATTCTTAGTGAATGCGCCGAAAATTTGAATCCGTGGAATGTTTTTGTGGAATTAGTTCCCCCAGATTCCGGACTGACAGCCCTCCCGCCTTTTGATAAAGAGAATGATGTGTTATTATTCTTTAAACTTTACGATCCAAAATACAAGAAAATTCATTACTGTGGACACCATTATGTACCGGTATCCGCAAAAGTCCGTAAGTATCGACTCTTTTTTTAAATTTTTATGTAATTTATGTAGGGCGCAAAGTAAGCAATTGCGACGAGGTTTACTGAGGCGCAACCGAAGGCATCAGAGGAAAGCCGAAGGCGAGCCGAGGGTTTTATCGGATGCCTGAGGTGAAAGCTGCAACAAACCGAGTGCCAATTGCTTTAGCGTCCGACATACGAACATAATTTTTTGCTCATCTTGTAAGAAAGGTGACCTTTTGAATGCAAAGCCTAGGTTATTCGAAAGGATAACTAAGGACATTTTAAAAGATTTAAAAAATAATATAAAATTTCTAGAAAGCAGGAGCAAAGATTAATTATCCACCTTCTTTTGTTTGCCCGCTGATACTTTGCGCCCGCGACAGAAGCGCGAAAAAGATCACTTTACATACATGATGAACAAAAAACTTATAAAAATTTATAAAAACAGTAATAACATGCGTACATTATACATTTACAGAGGAACTATTTCCCATATTAAATGAAAGAGCTGGTTTCCCACCAGACACTAAACTTGCATTGTACGAAGAAATTAAACCTAATATGGTTGAAAAAATCGAAAGTTTGACTGAACCTCTTCAAAAAGTCCTTGAAGAATTATTGGATGGAGACATCATTGTGTTCCAAAAAGACGAAAGAGACGCAGAACAATATGAACTTCCAACATGTCGAGAATATTTTGGGTAATTGAGATGCCTTAATTATTCCTTAGAAAGTTTCCTTGTGGAAAAGAATGCTGAAAAATGTTAAAAAACGCTGAAAAACTGCTAAAATTGGGATTTTTCAGCATTTTCAGCAAATAATTTCCACCAAGATTTTCCTAATTAAACCGTACATTAACTCAAATATAAATGTCCTATGTTGCAGAGACTTATATTATAGGGTAGAAGTAACATTCTGCGACAAAGCAATACCAAATGATCCAGGTTTTACAATGGAACTTTCACAAAAGATGACTTATGATCAAATGGCCAAGGCAGTGGCACAGCGATTAGGGATTGATCCGTACCTTCTGCAATTTTTCAAATGTCAAGGGTAAAAGATATTTCAATAATTTAAATCAATTTTTAATTATTTTTAGTTTACTTTTTAGAGATATAACCCTCTTAAAATTGTGCATACAACCCCCATATTTATGATTTTCTAGTACACAGAAAACATTTGTTCATTTATTTCATGTCCATCGGCAAAGCCATTAGCCGCATATTAAATTTTCCGTTATTAAAATGCAATTAAGAAACATTAATAATACTTGAATTAATGATTTCTCTTTTAAAATATTATATTTATTTCTTTAAAACTTTTTTATTACATATACTTCTTTATTTGTTCTTCATTATATTAATAGAAAATGATAGTTCATTATTAAAGTTTTGCTTATTATTTAAAAGTAATTATTTCTTTCCTCAACAGTCTAAAGGATTCTCCTGGGCATCCGTTAAAATGCACTTTTGATGGAACGTTAAGTAGCATGATCAGTAGTTGTAAACCAAAGATAAAAAAAATCTTTTATCAGCAATTAAGCATTAGAGTAAGTGAATTAGAGAACAAGAAGCAGTTCAAATGTATATGGGTTGGCCCATCGCTTAAAGAAGAAAAAGAAATCATTTTATATCCAAATAAAAATGGCACAGTTGCGACCCTCTTGGAAGAAGCTAAAAAACAGGTAGAGCTTTCTGAAAATGGTTCTGGAAAGCTTAGGATATTGGAAGTGAATTGTGCAAAATTATTGCCCGGTCCTAGAGAAGATACACCTTTGGAGAGCATTAATCCTGCCGCGACAAAAGTGTACAGGATAGAAGAAATACCGAAAGATGAACTTAATATCGCTGAAGACGAAATGCTTGTACCTGTTGCGCATTTCCATAAAGAAACGTATTCGACGTTTGGTATTCCGTTCCTATTTAAACTTAAACATGTACGTACCAGTTAATATTATTTATTTTAAAATTTAGACCACATCTACGTTTCAATGTTAGTTAATTCATATATATTGTAAAATTAAATAATTGTAATAATGAATTTTATTTATAGGGAGAACCGTTTGCGCAAATGAAAGAAAGAATATTCCATAAATTAGGCGTTCAGGAAAAAGAATTTGAAAAGGTAATCTTTTTGCTACAGACTTTATTTAATGAATTTAAATTCAAAATATTTAAAAATAACATATTTTAGTTAAATTAATTTAACTCGTGACGAAAAAGAATTGACTGGCTTTAAAAAGATCTAAAATGTTGCTTTCTTAATCATAAAATAAAACAGCAATTTTAAGAATCATTCCATTGTTTGCGTTTTTCAAATTATTTAATTGTTTGTGTTTTTAGTTTAAATTTGCTATTGTCACTCTGGGGAAGGCTATGTTTATTGATACACCTGAATACTGTGTGTCTTTAAGTGATTTTAGATCAACTCAAAACAATCAGAGTAAGTAGTAAAAACATTTCGCTATTATTTTTATCATTTCTAATGGCGTATTTATTATTCAACTACTGACGCCGATAATAAAGGATGTATTTATGTGAACAGAATTATCTGTTTTTTATTAACTGAGTGAGTGGTTGAATAATGAATACGCTATAATTCAATGCTACTGCTACCCACTTAAGGTAAAATCGCAGTCGTTTATTACTAGATCAGTGAATTTTTAATTATTTTCACAGAATAATTTAATTATAAAAATTTCTCAATGATAAGCAATTTGTTTACAGTGGGAGATATTGGTTTAGTGTAAAATATTTACTTTTATGATGTGTAATTACGTAACTTTTGGAAGTCGCTTTCCAAGTGGACAAAAAAAAACGATTTCCATAAAATTGAGCTGTGTTTCATGATAAAAATGCGGTTTTTAAGGTGATATAGTTTTTCCTGAGTTAAAAAGAATCGTTTATCATTTCAACCTTTTTAATATTAATTCATTTAACAAACATAAATTAAACATGTTGAAATGATATACTATTCTATTATAATTTATAACAAGAAAATACATTAATCTATTAACAAACGATTAATGTTTTACCTTAAACCAGTTTAGGAAGCAGCTAAGTATTTCTGCCCTCGATGAGACTGGGCATACAATTGAAACAATTAATTTGATGAGAAGTTTTCAAATGTTTTATATCTGTTTAGGTTTCCAACTCGCGTCACCTGCTGTAGCGCAAAGTAGACCATGGCTCGGCCTCGAACATATCAATAAAGCGTCGAAACGTAATCGAATAAACTACCTCGAAAAGGCCATAAAAATCTACAATTGAAAGTTCGATATTGCTTGATTCGTAAACAATATACCATGCAATTGTTTTTGTATAAAAAGAACAGAGTGCCGAAAACCATAAAAAGTATGAAATTTGATGAAAACACAATGAATTTGACGCGAGCTTCTTAAATGATGTACACTTCAAAGAAGAGACAAAGAAAAAAAACCGGAAAAGAAAAAAAGGAAATAAAAAAATCGATGATAATATGAATTCGCTAATCTTCAACCTCATTTATTAAATAATCTTCATTATTTTTGGTTCAATGCAGAATATCATTTCGTCCATTTTAAATGCTGCTTATAAACAGATATTTGAAGCATAGAATCAGAATGAGTTTGACTGGCTCTATTTGTAAATTATTGACATAGATATGTATACATCGACGCGCTTGGATGCTCCTTTGAATATGGGATTGTAATATAATATATAAGATTCATAAATAAGCAATGTGACAAAACTTTTGTGTGAGATACAAACTAGTTACTTTTTGTTGTTTGCGCACGACAATTTTTATCAAGATTAAATTATCGGTACAACGCGGCAGCGAAAAAATAAGAGATTTTTACGAATCTCTGATTATTATTATATTCTTGGTCAAAAATTTTTCATAATTCTCGACAAGAGATCGGATTACTTTTGTCAATTTCGAAGGCTTATACAATATAAATTATTATTTCTCTTCTCTCTTTTCTTAAATATAATAATTAATTTTTATATTACAATAAATGCTAAAAAATAATGCTGATTAGTTGCATGTTTTCGAATGCTTTATATCAAAAGTTTGTTGTTACAATTATTTACAAAAAACTAACTACCTTACTTGAATAATGACAAACTGGTAGAATGGTTGATTATATGCAACGCATGTTAATTTATCGAAAAAAGAGAGATTGGTTAAATTATTATTGTATGATATTAACAATAAATATAGTACCTTTGAAAATCAATTTGATGGATAAGAGTTATATGTACATATAATTACTTTGTACTGACACGGATACCGAAGTGTACAATCAATGTACATCATTTCTCAATATTTTTACTGTTGCACATTGTAAAATTCATCCCTAACAGGTTTTTGTGCAATGTATAGTATGCCGTTTTATCTTTACAGTATATATATATATTTTTTTTTCGATCGTGGATAAAGCTAGGAAGTCTTCATTTTTGTATTTATTTATTTATTTATTATTATTATTATTATTATTATTATTATTATTATTATTTCGAAGTGTGTGATGTATAAAAGAACCAAAAACACCACTAAAGTTATACATTTTAAACTACAACAAAATATTTTTTAAAGCAGCAATTGATTTTTTTATAATGCTTTTGTAAAATGTGAGGATAGATAATAAGGCATGACTTTAATTACAGATTAATATTCGTAATAATGACCAGTGTAGTATTTCTAAAACTGATAACGATGCATTCTTTTAATTTTCAGTTTTATAAGACCATTAACCCTTTCGCTCCGAACAACGGATATATCCGTCATCCACATGAAAACTCGTGAAACCGAACGCCGGATATATCCGTCATCGAACTAAAAAATCGTGGAACCGAACGCCGGATATATCTGGCATGCCGATAAAATCGCCATCTAATTTTTGGATATTGTTTTAAAGAGAAATCCCTTAACTTCCAAAATATATTACCCACACGCATTGTGCACGCTTTCGGCAGGAGGTCCCGTTCAGGAGTGGCGCTACGGCGAACTGAATTGCCGTAGCGAAAGGGTTAATAATTAATTTACGATCAAAACCTTGCCTCGTTATAACATCAAAAATGCTGCTCATCGTATGCAAAAGTTTGTTTAAGCTAACATTTTTCATTGTTTATAGTGTTCAATTAGTTGGTAAAAATGTAAATTAAAACATTTTGAGCAATTTCACTATATTCAAAAAAGTACTATCCATCATAAAATATATATGTATGTAGCATTTACTAGCATTTTAAAATTTAATAACCCAATAATGGACGCACAAAGAAGGAAAATGGGGGGGGGGGGGGAAGGGAAACGATATTGGAAGTTACGAAGAATGTGTATCAATTATGTTGAATAATTTTTGTTGCATGTATTTATTTTTTAAAATGAAAATGCACTTATATAAAATTATCATTGTAAAAATCGTCGTTAATAAAGTAATAGGTAACGTGATATGAGAAAGAAAAAAAGATTGTAATGCACTGAAAGATGGAAACGAAATAATTTAAATTTCATAATCGTGGATCCTGATTTAGCAAAAAAAATGAAGCAGATTATTATAATAAATGTATTATGTATCAAACAGATATTAATATGCAGATAGAAAATAAATGAAGGAAAGAAGAAATGCGCAATAAACGACTCTTAACTTTTCAGCATTAATATGATTTCGAAGTGTAGGCTATTTATATGTGAACTTAAATTTTAGATTAAGTATCGTGAAATCGTACATTGTAAGACTCAAGTCTTAAATTAACAGTAATATACCTTGGCCGTTCGTTGATTATGGCGATCATCTTAACGATTGTATAAGATGCTAGATATTCATCGACGCTAACGACAGAAATATTTGTTAAATATAATGGTAAATAAATGCAATATCGATTACTATTAATTTTTCAATATTTAATTTATTGTAATTATTAATATACATTGTTTATAAGCATACACGAAGATAAAAATTTTGTCAAATTAGTGGACATTTTAATGGAATAATTAAATTATATTGTTATTTCTTATTGAACAAATATGTTTTGATAAATCAAGTAAATTTACCGAAGGTTGAACTGTGAAAAACCATTGCACTAGGATATAGGTGGATTAGTTTTTATGAGAAAAATTTAATATTAAATTTATCCATTCTTTTCAGTCGTTCAAAATATAAAATAGTATATTACTCAACGAGGAAAAAAGTGGTTTTAAGTTGGTAACCCAAGTCAAAGGCGAATTTATTGATCAATTATTGATCAATTATTGATCAAATATAAAGGACTACGTTACATGAACATAGAATGGAGAAAAAATTGAATTCCTCGTTTTGCTATCCGGAATAATGAGAAACTTGTAATAATATAATAATTATTACAATTTTTATGAATGAAATTAATAATATTCCGAAATGTAGTGTTTAAAGAGATTTAGTGGGGTAAAGTTGGTGTTCTTATTATTAACGAATCATTATTAGAATTTTTTTTTGAAAGAAATTAACGATATCCTAGAGTGTAGTATTTAAAGAAATCTAGTGGAGTGAAATTAGTGTTATTTATTTATTAAACATTTTTATAGTCGAAATTTGTTTGAAATAACTATCTTTATTTAACCGTTATAATATAATTTACAAAATGAACTTGTTACAAAAAGATATTATATCCTGCACGAACACTGAAAGACCTCCCTAATGACCCGGGCGAAGTTGAATGCACTCGACTACGACTGATACTTCCCTCGGATCATTGATGATGGTCTTTCGATCCTTGCAGTTTAATATACTATTATTTCTATAGTACAGGACAGGTGCTCGAAAATCATTCTACATTTTTTAGAATAATTGTTTTTTTGACTTTTGAAGACACTGTAACCGAAATTTCGGATACAGTATAAGAAACTATATAATATTGTTCTTGAAACATCACAATTGTCCCTAGCACTAAAGTAGTAGAATTTCACAGTGTTTTAGGCTCAACTTTTGAAGCTGAAACATTGTTGTTTCTTCCGATACAAACCAAAAGCACTGTGAATCTCTATTATTTTTCTGCCAGGGACAATTGTGATGTTTCAATAACAATATTATATGAAATTTCATATACCGTATCCGAAATTTCGGTTGCACTTTCCACAATGTTTCAAGCCCGAATTTTTGGGGTCGAAACTTTGTGTTTTTTCAACCGAGGTAATTAGAAATTTAATATTTATTGTTTTAAATGAAGTTACTTACATTATTTGTAAGTATTACATACTAACATAATATAATTGTTTTTTATAATAAATAAATATACTTTTTCCAATCATATAAAGGTAACATTTAAAATTATTTTATGTCATTTAATATTTTTTGAGTATGTCTGCCTGACGAGATTCTTATTTAACATACTGTTTAAAAAAATAATAATAGAACTTAAAATATTGTATGTCTAAAACCAAATTTTATTGACACATAGAATCCAGTATATTACCTAATTCTTTTATTTGATCTCTATTTTCATGCATGAATGCTTTTGCTGACCAAATCATTTCGGCTAAAACTTCATCATTTTTTTCATCCATGCCAACTTCAGTTGAAAGTTGAGGATTAAATCTATAATATGGTACACCAATCATAGAACACCAAGTTCGGGCTCTGTCAACAACTCTACCATCAGCTGCTGTTGCTTGGTCAACAAGTAAGTGACCTAGAGTTGAAATACCCCATGCGAGTTTCGCAGTATCCCATAACCCTTCCGGGCGAAATACATCAATGTCCGTTAACGGAGATACTGGTATTAATCCAGTTCCGAGCGATACTACAAGAGATAAAGGGGTCATATCTTCTTCCTGGTTTGTTGCTTTTAAAGCTAAATTGTATTCATGTATTTCCGTAATAGCATCTAGTGTTGGATTATTGGCTATTAAACCACCATCGAGAAATCGTCCAAAAGCTCGAAAATAAGATGGAGCTGCCCCTGTTGCTCTTGCCGCTTTCCAAAGTAACTGTTCTTCCGGCGAAAGTGTTGGTTTAAATTTATTCGAAGTTGGTACGTTCATAATTACACTTGGCGACCTAAATGTAATAAAATAAAATGTAATATAAGAATGAAATAGAGCGAAAAATAAAATATGTTTAAGATTCTTTCACAACTCAAAGCCTTATGATTATTTATTATACTAAATAAAATAATAAATATTAGATAATACCTAGATATATTTACCTATAATTTCTGAATAAGTGTAAATCAACGGGTTTTCTATCCGCTAAAACCCCAGTTATCATTAATTTTGGATGCCTAATATCTGCCATAACAGTATTCGATCCTAAACATTCTTGTAATACTTTTTCCAATGGTTCGCTATTATAAGGTCGTACTCCAATGAAAGTTTCCTCTTTTATTCTAAAATACAGTGCTTGAAGTTCTTTTATACTCTTTCCAGCTGCTAAACCCAGTGCTAAAATACCTCCCGTTGAAGTTCCTGCGATCCAATCGAAACAATGCAAAATTGGTCTTCCAAGAACAGATTCTATCTCTATTAACGTCTGAATCAATACCAATCCCCTTATACCACCGCCATCCAAACATAAAACTCTGCCACCCGTCTTCCTTTTTGGACCACTCGCCATCTTTTCCATTCCCGCAACATACAACATCTGATCTAAAACGGTTCTAGGAACTGCTGTCGGAGGCTCTGGAGGTGCAGTTCCATTATAAGTTTCTTTATCTTTACATCCCACGTGACATTCACTCGCATTTGGTGGGCATCTCGCTGCTCCTACCATATGTAACACGTACAATATAAGTTCTCCTTCTAAATTTAACTTAACCAGATGTCTTGGAGTTTCACTTTTCCAATTATTAACATTCAAATCTGCGCCAAATCCTATCAAAATTTGAACTAGAGGAATGGATGATTTCATAACTGCCAAATGTAACGGCGTATTACCTTCGCGATCAGCGATATTTACATTCGCCATGTGACTTAACAATGCTACTACGCAATCCAGTCTTTTGCGAATCACCATTATATGTAACGCCGTGCGTCCGTCAAAGTTTAATGCATCGATGTTACAGTTCTTTTCTATAAGAACATTGACTACTTCACGGCTAGCTGCCCAATGTAACGGCGTACCTCCATTTTTAATATCGTCCAGGTGAAAAGCTTTTGGTTTGTTATTCATGTAGTCACCAACGTATCCTGGTTGGGAAGCGGATGATTGCTCTTCCGATGAGATATTAACATCCGCGCCAATTAAAAGAAGTGCTTTTACGCATTCTGGTTTGTTGTTACGACACGCAACGTGTAATGGGGTTTCGCCATTACAATTTTGACTATTAAGACGATTTGGCAAGTCGGAACCTAAGGTAACTATAATGTCTTTAGTTGAGTTCGCGGCATAATGGTAAACTGAATTGCCTTGATGGTCGAGATGTTCCAAGGAACTTTTTGCCGCAATCAGCATTTGAACTAATTTTAAGTTATTAGTTTGTATGGCAACTTGTAATGGCGATATACCAGTTTCTTGATCGCTGCTGTTCAAATTTTTATTTACAACATCGTACTTGAATAGATCGTAAAGGCATAGGTGAGCTGCGATATGTGCAAGTGTCCAAGTTGGATGTTCGGTTAAAATAGAACATAATTTTTGAATTCTACTGGTATTATATAGCTGTAATATTGAAATATAATTAAGTTTAATAATATTAAAAACGTTAACAAACTTCGATTGCGTATGTATATAAATCTATGGAACTGAAGAATGAAACGTTATTAAAATCAAGCACATAAAAAAATACTGTTTGTAAACGCATGTTTCAAGAACAATATTACATGAAATTTCATATACAGTGTCCAAAATTTCAGTTGTTTTTTGTACAATGTTTCAAGCTTGATTTTTGAGGTTGAAAACTTTCTATTCTTTGAAACAGGGTTATGACTTATATAAAAAAATCACTGTGTTAGAGAAAAATAAATTAGTAACATTAATTTGATGCTGCTATCGTTCCACCCCATGCTAGTTATGTATATATAACTTTATCTAAAAATTTATTCTATTAGACTGAAAAATATTTAAAATTATACCTCTCTACTTAACTGCACCAGAGCTGGAATTGTATCTTTGTAAATAATAAATAGATTTTCAGTCTCTTCCAAACTATCGGAACGAAATAAACTGAAAATACAATTATACATTTTTATAGAAGTAAATAATATTTCAATGCATCGATGCACACATTAAACGATTGTGTATAGGCAAAACACTACTCCATCACAATTCTTGCGCACCTTAAACAAGAATAAATAAACAAAAAAACAAAGTAAATAGAATATTTACCTGTAAGCATATTCTATACTCTCTGAAAAGGGTTTGTACAAAAGAATTTCATATTTTTCTTTCGGTTTACTCCCTGGATTATATAAAACAAGACTATCTTCGCGAAAATGAATCCCGCGATTAATGTATTGATCTAACTTAACTTCAATGACTGTATTTGGTGGGTAATCCATGGAGACAATATTTCTAATAACACTGCTGGCGATATTTCCTAACCACGCCATTGCTTTTTTCTGCGAAAACAAACAGAATATTACCTCATACGAAGAACGTTGAATATGTTATGCAACTCATTGATAAAGTCCAAAATTGCAATCATAATAGATTATTATCATTACACTTGATTGCTTTTTACAGTTTTAGTAGATGAAAAATTTGCACGACTTTTTTTAATATAATTTATCACTTATCAAGTTAGGCAATTATTTGTATTTCTAATTTAATATAAAATATTACCTTTTAATTTTTAAATAGACACTGGTTTAAATAACTTATTTAATAATGTGTGGGACATTTAAATCTGCGATGACATTAAAAACAGAAAGAATCATATTGATGGATCACGAGTCTGTAATTCCTTGAATTTTCTGATGATGTATCGTCTAATTTATAGCCAGTAGCGCCACATATGAAATAGCCATGTACACTCAGCGTCTGTGAATCGTCCAATATACGAGTTCAAATGTCATCTAGTTATTGGACGATTCACAGACGCTGGGTGTACACCCAGTTCGATTGAATCCTCGCCCCCAGATCGCTAGTTAAAAAATTTTAAGTTGGTATTAATTATACCTTGAAAGAAAAGTTCGGAAAGTCATCTTGCATCCTTATTGTATTAAGACAGAGAACGTATATCTGATATATAGAGAACGTATATCTGATATATAGAGAACGTATATCTGATATATAGAGAACGTATATCTGATATACGTT
>JABFPN010001312.1:0-30587 GCA_022817305.1 Leptoteleia sp. ZL-2020 | reverse complement strand
CATAGAATACTATACAATGTGTATAGAAAAAATTCCCAAAAATTATAAGTGATACACATACAAAGAACGTATAGGTTCAGTATTCCAGGATTTATTGCTAAATATGCTATTTATTTTTCTCGGTGTACTAGAGTTTGACAATGGCTAATGTAGTACACTGAGAAAAAAGTTATAATAAAAATTGCTATACCTTCTGACGTTGAAGGGATATCGTATATGATGTTTATACAATTACTATACCAACATAATAGTATTTTTATATGATCATGTAAAGTTGTCAGGATTTATAATCATTATTACTATATTAAATATAAAATTTTACTATATCATACATAAAATTTTACTTCTAACGCCAATAAGTTGTTATAATATTTAATACCAATAAAATTTCTGTCAGCAGCACTTGCGTGTATTTGAGATTTTAATCACTTCTTATTGGTGCAAATTTATGCGCCCAACTAAAGAAACACATAAATAAGTACTTAAAAATGAATTAACTACAACAAAGCTGACAGGAGATTATAATTGTTCTTTTTTTTTTTTTTTTTTTTTTTTTTTTTTTTTTTTTTTTTTTTTTTTTTTAGTCTTTGAAGCAGAGAATTCTTTGTTTCGATTGAAAAATTAGAGTGACAGTGTGAAACGTTCTTTAATAAAATAAGGAATTATAATTTTGTCTTTGGGACAAATATTTCAATGCTTAATTGATGTTAAATTATATTTCGCCAAAGTCTGAAATAAGTCTGACATACTTTTTCTTATATTTTTTTTTAGGTCTACGCGATATTAAGAAGATAAACTTTTATGTTAATGAATTTGTTTACGTACATCAGTGCACGACTCAAAAATGGAGGGTGTCTAAATTATCGATGTAGACGTATTCCACAATGTTGACGCGATGATTTGAATGTAATTTAACGAAGGATGAAAAATCAGCGAGACCTTGTTTGAGGAGATTAAATGTTGATTGTTTTAATGTATTGGGAATCGTAATATCCATGGAAGAGGCGCATCATTTTAAAATGTTAAGTCACGTTTAAATAATAATTGTTTTCTAGCTAATCATTATTTGTATCGATCATGTACGAAGTGTGCATTCGTTTAATAAAAAAGGAAGTCTATATGTCAGCCTTTTCAATGATAACAATTTTATTCTCTAAGAGAATGTTATCGTAAAAATTCAGTCATTTGATTTCGTTGTAAATATTTTGTTCCATCAACTATTACTCCATATTTTTGGTGATCGATTATCAAAATAATTGTATACATAACAAAAAAATAAATGATAAGATATTCAATTCCTACAAGATCGAGTGTTTTATTTTACAGGCCAAAAGACAGGATGTATGATTTTAATTTAAAGGTACAAATCAAAGAGATGTTAACACTTTTTGTTTAAAGTTTTTAATAAAACATTATTTTATCGGACTGTTATTTATCCGTGCGGGTGATGTAACTGCTCCAATATCGGATGGTACATATTACCGTTAATCTGAAATCATTACGGAGATAATAAAGTTTACAATACTTTTCTCTCCGCGTGTAAGAGTTGAAATCAGTAATCACGAAGTATTGCTATCTCTTTAATTTAAAATTTTCCTATCACGCGTGAGATTAATAACTGTTGAAAAATGGAAATATACTTTTTTAGTAAGACAAATTGTACACACTTTCCACGGTAATGCAGGCAAATAAAATTCTTTTCGATTAATTATAATCTTTTCAAGTATTGCTAATGGAAAAATTTCCTCTACGCTGATCTATTTGCGTATTAAAAAAATAATTAACAACAATTGGATGGTGTCAATAGTTATTTAAAAACACAATGTATAATTGAATATTATTTTTTGTTTGTCGATTGTCTTTTGATATGCCTGATTGTAAACATAATTGATTTCTTCTTCAATACTTCTCAACTGTAATGTTTCAATTGTTTTTGTGCAAAATTAGTATTATATATAAAATTGTTTGGTAAATAAATGATAGAATTTTTAACGACAAAATTATTATTCTCCAATTTACGAAAGCTCTGTTAAGTGGAATTTTTTAATTCAATATTCACTATTCATTATTACCGTTCTTTCTATCCCGTTACATTAAATTTTATATTTTTATCTCAACGCAGAGTAAAGTCAAGGTGAATAGTTAACCTAGATTTCCTTTTTAATTACTATAATAGGTCAAGTATGTTATTTCATCCTTGCAACAATTACTGCCACATTTTATTGTTTATAATTTCAAGAATTTGAAAAGAACCGAACTTGTAAGAATTCAAGTTATTGTTTTCAAATCAATTACTGTAAATATCCAATGTGAAAATAGAAGTTGTAACCAAAGTTTTTAGATGCTTAACATTATCTCATATTTTGTACACGTAGAATGGAAGTAAAATTATCATTCGAGATTTATCGTTTAATTTCGACGCGAGATAAGTAAAATTAATCTTTATTTTTAGTACTTTCAATATCTTGAAAGCTTATTGTGAAGAAAAAATTTAATGTTTACCTACGGTTCACGCATGCGCTCCACATTCGAACGGCATCGAATCGTTATCACTGTCGTCGATTTATTTCGATTCTTATTATACTAATAAATTTATATATACTCAATGCATTTTACAAACAACATTTTATGTATACATAAGGAGAATATGCGCAGTGAAATGAACAGTTTACAATTCCACGTTATAATTCCTCAAGTGTATACTTGTATAATTATATCGATTGAAGATAAAACGTAAACGTTTGTGATGGAAATTCAAATACTGCGTTCAAGTATTCGTGGCGTGCGTATATTTGCAAAGATGTATATTGGACCTGTACACGGAGAGAAAAGATTAATAAAAATTACCGACATTGCCAGTAAATTGGTCTTATATTGGAAATAGTTGAAAAATTACTATACTAAGTTAGCAGAGAGTGTCAGCTTTCTAAGAATAATTGTTAACAAATGGTACGTTCTGCTAACTTAAGATATACTGAGAAAAATAGTATAGTCATCCTGGGCTCTATGTGTTCCTGTATAAAATAATGCTCCAGAATGTGACAGGAAGTACTACAGTTCTAATACTTGGTACTTGAAAAAGTGAAACTGTTTACGAGCCTGTCTGGCAAAGTTCTTAATATTGGAGCATAAGAGTCTCAGAATGCCAGAAAATATAGTAACTCTTATTATATTATTTTTCTCAGTGTACACTGAAAAAAAAGTCTTAGTATTTTGACAAAAATAAATCCGGTTATTATAAGAATAATATTATTATGCTTAAAAGAAATCGTGTTGACGATACAATAAATAGTTTTAAATTAAGCATAATTTAAATAAGAAGACTTATCTTATAATAAGCGTATTATTTTCTTCAGTGTAGTAATTTCTCAAATTTTCCAAATATATATCCAGTTTACCATTACCAACAATGTCAGTAATTTTTAATCATCTTTTCTCTCCCTATATGTATTTTATTATTTTTTTCATTATTTTTTGTTTAGTATAAGTACACAGGGAGTTAGAGGGAAATTTGAGGATGAACTTTAAAAGAAGAGAGGGTTGATAATTATTGCCGGTAGAGGTGATAATGTGGTGGGGGGAAAAAAAAGAGGTAAGTAGAAGCATCACCTGCATTTGAGTTGGGCGTTCTCGGGCCTGCCGAGCGAGCCGAGTTCGAGGCTGGAGCTGGAGGCATCGGAGTCGCTGTGGGCCGGACTTGGCGGGTTGAGCACGGGTCCGCCGGCGAGGGTGACGAGGGCGGCGGCGGGCGGCGAGGTGGCCAACTCCTCCTCGGCGGGCATGCTTCGCGGCCACACCGGAAGTTCCAGCGGTGGCTGCTGCAGGCTCGGGCTGCCGTAGTAGCTCGTGTTTGGGGCGCTGGCGTACCTCGCGTAGATGGTACCTGGCGAGCCGTAGTATCCCGGGATCAAGCTGGAATAGGACCCGAGGTGGGTTGGCATCCTGCCGGGAACGTACAAAATCATGGTCATGCAAGGCGATCGTACAAGTGGCTAAACGTTGCCGTTACCGCTGCCGCGAGCAAAGACGTGCGCTTTCCCCGCGTCGGGGCCCCAAGCGGGCCTCGAACGAATTCGGAAACAAGACTTTCCAGGTCTTATCTCCTGGCAAGGGGACCGTGCCGACCGTGCCACCACTCACAATGCACTTGCTCTTTGGGCTAGAAAAAAAACTTGGTCCGAGTCCGTATTGTCAGATATATTTGAACCGGTTGGATTTCAGTATACGGTAGCTGAGAAATTGCTTGCTGTACTCGATGGAAAACATAACTGCGTGTGATATGGAGCGCGGATTCACGAGCTATCTTGTCGCAATTGGGATACGTCTTGTCGTCGTCTTCGGCCGCTCCTCCTTTGCGCGACGCCGCTCGAACGAGTTCGCAGGAACCGAGCTCTTGCACGAATCGAAGGCCAACTCCCGAGTCCCGCGGCGATCGCTAGGAATACTCGCAAGACATGGCCTCTTTTTGGAATCGACGTGGAGAGCTCTCGCGGGGCGTTTGTTGGAGAGGGGGGACGAGACTTTCGGTAGGAGCGTTGGTGCACGGATGCCACGGCGATAACGACGATACTCGGCACTCGCGGCGCTCGGACTAATGCACAGTTAAGACTAAGCGCCTTATAAATGCGCCGCCTATCAATGCGCGACCCCCATCGTCTCGTCACGCACACACGGACGAGTCTCGCTCACGGATAGTCCAGTCATGAGCGGCTTTGCCATTTGCTCTATTTCAACGTGCCGTTGCCGCCGATACCAGTGATACCAATGATACCAATGATACCAGCGATACCAGCGATACCAGCGATACCAGCGAGATCCAATCATTTGATTCTATTAGACTACGATTCGTCCAACAGTCAGTGAAATTTCGTAATTTCTCGTTGGAAGAAATGACAGTAATTTGTTACCGATTGCAATTGAATTACGCCCGGGCAAGATTTCAAGACTAATACCAATGTTTGACAAGAAATAAAACTCCTAGGTGAAGATAAGGTGGATTATCAAGATAAGGAAGAGGAACACTTGGTGCTTTTCTGCGTCTTTCCACGCAAACGGAAGAGAGGTTGGTGGAAAGCGAGCGGAGACGATGGCCGACGGCCGTCTCGTTCGTCGTTTTCTTTACGTCGCCGTTGCGTTGGTCAATCGGGCCAAAGTTCTTCGGCGGCGCGGATCCCAAGTGTACCAGTCGAATGAGTGCCCGTAGCTCGGCAATGAGAGAGTCTTTGTACTAGCTGATCCATTGATCCAATAATCTGTTATTATTGAGGCCTGGGAAGACGTGAATATTAATGGGGCTCCAAATAAGGGGATGATAAGGGGATGAAGGGCAGGTAGAGCTTTGACATCGGTCTCGAGGAGAAACAATTGCTTTCACAGCTACAACAAAAGCCGCGATACTGTTGCGTGTCTCGACGTTTCTCAACGTAACAGATAATGGCGCGTAGCAGAATGACGCTTTGGCCGAAGCGAGACACGGCTCGTTTTCTCTTTCGTTGAATGACTGCGCCCGTGCAAAGGGCGCCTTTTGCAACCAGTTCAAAAGTCGACCAAACAGCCCAATTGATCGCCTCTTCGCGGAGATTGATACTTTGAAAATCACTTGACGCATATGTCACCGAGTTGGCGCGCTACTCTGGCATTTGTTATTGATTATTAAGAAAGCGCAACAATTACGCCGACGGCGTATCTCTTTGAATCCAAATGGAAAACAATTTAGGAGAATTTTGAAACCCGCATCTAGCTTGCTAGTCATATTTGTCACTCATGAGCATGTCATCGTTTCTGATCTTGGCACCACTATAACTATTATTTCTTCTATCATTCAATTATAAAATAAGCTTCTCCCCTCTGATGTTCCTTTAATTACACATTTAAATAAGAATACCTTCGTTTATGAGAAAAATGTCAATTTTATCGACGGTATTAATGTTAATAACAACGGCAATGCTTTTACAAAATTTGTCCTAAACTTTCTTTTACTGTAAACATACGTTTTTATTATTATACAATTGGAATTTCTACTAGGATGAGAAATTTTATTGTCAACTGGTAAGGTATAATTTATTTAGATCAGCAAATATATTTATCCGGATACTCTTTGCGTCGAATTCAAAGGTAAAACCAAAATGTACCGTTCTGAATGAGAAATTGGTTGGGACTCAACATTGGCGACCTCCGACCTCTATAACGTATTCATTTTTGTTATTTTCGTCATTCGACTTTGATTGTGCCTTATCTATTCGGTCGATCGGAATCTCTTTCGATTTCTACGCGTTGACTCGTCTGAGAAAAGTTAAAGGCGACAGGCCATGAAATGCGATCGCTCCTCCACACAACTCAAGGAAAGTCGTTAAGATTTTGAGTGATACGATCGTTGGTGGACGATCGAGTTGGACGATGTTAGGTACCCCAGCCTTCGTGTAATGCACCATTCTTTATTAACGCCCAATCGTCTGCCCGCATCGATCGTGCTACGGAAAGCTTCCACGCATCATTTTCCGTTCGTCGGAAAAAAACAAAGACCCATCAGAAGAGATTTCCAAGCAGCACTGTGAGCGAAGAAATGGGGAAATACATTTTTCGATCGACAAGATATTATCCGTTTGAGTCGTTATCGTCCATCGAGGCGTTTAATCTAAAATATTTATTGATATAAAAAGTAAATATTAATTTTATATATTAATTCTATACTTATGTATATGTATATACATGTGTGTGTATATATATATATACTTATATACGCACACTTTGCACGTCCATGATAGGGAACAAAGTTTAACTTTAACAAATAGAATGTGTTAGGAGGTAAAAATGTGGCCATTATTGATTCGTGACGCAATTGTTGTTAATTGACAGTGGATTGACGAAATTTTCCATTTTTATTAGTTAGTAGACATATATTACGTTCAATTCGGACTCGTTCCTAGAAAAATATTTTAAAAATTGTATTAATCATCGAGCTATTAATTTGTTTCAATTGTCTGTCAACGAGAAATATGCCATTAATAAATTAAAAAATTTGTTTATAACTATTGTTTTATTTAATTAATTAATAAGAATCGGAGTTGTGTACTGATAGCAAGACCAACGGATAATTAAATACGGCGATTAAAATATTATTTATTTGCCTATTATCGGAATATAAATAAGACGTTTACGTGCGAGATGGCAAATTTATTTATATCCTTTACATAAATTTGTTTTTCCCATTCAGTAAGAATCTTCTAAAACTGTGCAAATAACATTAATTAACTTTATTGTATTATTATAAAAGTGAGGCAAAAACTTATTTTTTACGAACGAAAGCTTTAATTGTGTACTTGTTATTATTATACAGGAATAATTAACTCATTTCTAATAAACATCGAACTTAATTAATAGTTTTTTATGTAATTAAATTTGAAATATGGAAATAAACGTAATGACTTTTGATTTTTACATAAACATACACGATCAAACGTATTTAATAAATATTTATCTCTATAAATCAACATAAAAAACGTTTTCTTAAAGATGCACCATGTTTTACATAAAACAAAATTTTATTCGTTTTAACAAATCAAGTTAATTTGAAATCAAAACGTGACAAATTGATGACTAACACAAGCAATACACATTATAATTTCAACTGACAGATACTTTTAAGTAGAAATTTTCATATCGTTAGCAAATAATGCAAGGCTGCAAAATTTCGATTACATTTTGATATGCAATTATGTTAGTATGTCGTGCACTTTATATTCGTTTCATAAAAACAATATGGAATATTTGTGACATTATTTATCAATTAAATTTCATTATATAACTTCACTGACGATCATTGAATAAAATAAATTTTTTTGTTAGAAATTAAACAGTCGTACATTCAATTTAACGCAAAACTTTCGGTTGGAAAAATGAGGTTTAATTTTAAGTGTGCAGCAACGTTTATCACACTTCACTCATTATCAGTCCTTTTTAGCAAATCTTAGACTTTTAAGTATTTTTTACGTCAAGATTTAATTTCATCGTTAAAACTAAACTCATTTGTAACAGGGAAAGATTTATATGTCTTTTCTCACCATCTTTTTCTTCAATCTACTGTCAAAATTAGCAACAAGTGTACACAGGACTTCTTTTGCCATTTTTTGTTATTACAATAAAACATTTCATTTCAACCAATATATCTGATTATTTTTATTAAACATTGATTTTGTTCAATTAGATTATCCGACCTATCATAACTATTGGTTTCCATCTTCTTTTCTCCTTCATTTCTCAACTTCTTTCAGAGACTTTGATCGTCGCATTTGCACGCGGTTCAACAAAAGGAATTCAAGTGGAACGAACACTCGAAAGTTGGCCGATCGAATCAACCTGTTTGCGCAGGATCATTATACAATCTGCCTAATGAAAATGTGAACCAATTACGAATCGACCTCTATTATCATTGTAATGATCGATTGTACAATGCCATCGGGAGTCTTGAAAAGGAGCGACGTAGTAGAAAAGAAAATCCAAGAGAAGAATGGCAGTCTAAAGCCGGGCATCCCAATAATGTCGTGGCTCTGTATGGTAATTATGGACATTCGGGTCCTTTCAGGTTGATTCCTGCCCGTTTGAGAATACCCCCAGCATTCTCCTCGTTGGGTCTATTAATGAATATGGTACTATTCCCTTTTCTCCTCCACCCCCTCCGCGCGTTCTACATGACACCCCAGGGACCGGGGCTGCCGGCGTCGGCTCGTTTGATCTCATGGGACGCGTACGTTCAACAGGTAGACGCGCGTCCCGTCAGCCAATCGCAAATACCCCGGGCCCGATCAAATACGCTCGCGGGCTTTTTATATTCAGATCCGCTAGAAACCCACGCGGAAATGAGTATCATTTTTATTGACGACAATATGCCCACCAAGTTGTTCTTGTATTTTTCGTGGCTCAGGGACCCTAATGGACTTCGCAGAAATTAGATGACGTTATACATTGCTTCAAGGTTGATTTCATAAACTCTTGTTCGAGTTTTGTTTCGCTTTTTCCCTCCTTGTTTCTTTTTTTAAGTTTATATTTATTACTACTTTTTCGACTTTTTAAGATGATACCTTGTACAATTTTATATTAGAATGTATAATAATTTTAATCACAACTGCTTTCCCCTTCTGTACAGTGAGATATAATACGCTTTTGGCAAGTATTAATCTTTCAATAAGAATTACCGTTGTTAATAGCAACGATACTATTTTTATACTTTGCGTTTAATAAATGATTTATCAGCTAAAAAGTACTCGAACGAGTCGAACACGTTAATTTTCGATTGTGACACGTTAATTTCCTTTCGACGAGTGATATGTGCGACTGAATGATATAAAGTCTATTATATTGTTAGAAGCAGGGGGAAAAAATGCTTTTCCTGTTAATTTTTTGCCTGTGAAAAATCGCCATACCCCAGGAATATTTATGCCGGAATTTCATTATAGCCGGCGCGGAGCGCGCATTAAACCTCGGTTCTTAAGCACGGCGCAGTCGTGAGAACAAAAGGATCTTATTAATCAATAAATCTGTTTCTCATGAATCGGGCATCGTAAGTACCCGCGTAAAGTAGTTGGAAGTCGCGCCTCTCCCACGGCACTCGAGCTTCCTTCGCGATCTGGCTGGCTTTTTCAAAAAGAGCAGGAGTGCCCCCCAACAGCGCGGCTGAAATACCACCACAGTGAAGTCGCCCGACCACGGAAGATACTCCCGCTGTGCCAGGAGAGGCTCTCTTTCATTTCTGTAGTATATTTTTATGGCTAAAAGAAAGAAAGAACGGGGGGGGGGGACAAAAAAGAGGAACTCAAGGTGGAGTCTACTGCCTACGATACCCCGTGGACTTTCTGTTCAACGCTATTATGATTTATGGCCTACATTACCCAATGCATAATAATAGTATTTTGCGTTACACTAATTAGTTGAGGCTGAGATAATAATGGAAAAATTAGCGGAGCCTTCGCTCGTTTCAATTTTTCAACGAAACTTCAACATAAGCTGTTGACTTCTACCGGTCTTTTTGGGTGAGGGGAAGGGCGAGTTTTGGAGCGCTATGAAAAGTATAAATAAATAAACATGCAAACATGTTATTTAGAAATATGATATTAGATATTGAAGATTTTTGTTAGATAGATTGAGAGGGTTAATTGTTAGATAATTTAACAAATGTAATGCAACGCTTATTAATTGAGTTATCCATTTCAGAGACTGTAATGAACTGTCTGTTTGTTTTAAGTAGAATTTACTTGTAATAAACCGAGTTATTCTTATTGCTTTCTTGTGTATTTATATAATTATAATACATAAAAGATCTCGTTCGTTTAATCAATAATTCCTGGAAAAGCAATTGATAAACACAAATAGTTATTAAGACTGTTCCAAAAATAATCATATTTACAGTTTTATAACAAAAAAATTCTTTCGTTTAGGATAAAAAGAAACAAAAATAAGTAAACTAAACAGTTTCTTAAGCTTAACACAAAATTGTTTCTTAATTGCTCGCAAGATTTTTGTTTTGTTCCAAAAATTTCCACAGATACCATTATGATTAATAAAGAATTACAATTTTTTTATCAAAAACCGTACAGAAATATGTATACAATTAAAAGCGTCCAACCAGCGATTGTAACATTAAAAGCATAACCTCATTATTTGCATTATTCAAAAGAAGAGATACTTGTCAAGTATATACACAGTATCTAAACCCAAGTTAAATGGTTCCTAAGCTTGTTATTTCATCGACCGAAAGGGCATGAAATTGCCACCGAGGTAAGATGAATTTTGCCAGTGGAAAACTGGAAATAGGAATAGATGAAAAGTGAAAATGCCGGAGTGTTGTGGCGCGAACGCGGAATAACCGACAGATAAGGCTTATCCTCGAGCTCAATTGCCAGCTCAATTCTGTTGATCGCCCGTGACCTTGGCGGGTGACCCGAATGCCGGCCCGCCAGTGACATTCCGCAACGTCACCGTCGATAATTTAGCGGCAGATTGACGGAGCGAAGTATAATAAACAGTTTGATTCCGCGGCCGGCAATTGGTTGGCGCAAATTGAGCTTATCCGGCGATCACGTCGCTATCATGCGATCGCGAAATCGAAGTCACGTTCCGAGCTGCACGAGTTTAACCGCGGGCTTCAATTAGTCGCCGAACGGCACGATCGTTGGTGCGCGCGACGATATACCTCGAGCGCGCGCTACGCTTTTGGCGGATGATTTATCGCGGCTGGGGATGGAATATTAATATCGCCGGGGAGCTTTGCCTTGGTGAGCGTGAGGGCTACACCGGCCGGCTCTCGCGTGTGTAATATGTATTACAAACGGGACAGAGGATGGCTACCGGTCGCAGCGGGAGACCGCGCCGGGGGTCCCTACTATCCTCATCGCCGATGCTGCTACCGAGAAAGTACCGATCCCAAGTCCTCGTCATCTTTAAAACCTCGTCCCGCGTCTCCGCCCCACCACCTCCCTTGGCAACTCTTCCGAGACCAGTCGAGAACTCCGACCCCGACGGATCGAACCTCGCGCACCATTCGCAACCCAATAAACTAACAATGTGTTGGAACCCCCACCTCCACTTTTCCACTCACCTTTTTTTTCCCTCCCCTTTGCATTCCTCGGAATAACCATGTTCCGGAAGCCCTTCTCCATCCAAAAAAAAAAGAAAAAAATATATATATATAAAAAGGAAAGAGAAAAGAGAGAAAAGACGCGCCAGGCTAGTAGAGATTGGGGTGAGGAAACTTTGAGGTTTAATGATCGAAATACTTTTTCAGCTTAATGTCTATAGCGTCTACTTTGGGCCAGACTGGATCGCCGACAATTCAGTTGATTTTTAAGGAAAATGATGGGCACGTTGGAGAAACAAATCCAACAAAGAGTTCACCGTTTAGTTGGGGAGGGTTGGAGAAGTTTGAGGGAAATGCTTAATGGGTGACATTTCAATTCGATTGAAATTTCAACCATAAAAAATATATTCCCCAACCGGGGGGATTCATTTATCACGAGGAATTCCTAGTAAAATTGTAGCTGAGAAGAATTAATAGTTGCGTTGCTTACGAGAGAAACCCGTGGCGCATGCTAATTGAGATACTTTTGAACGGAAATAGACTTATCATGTTGCATCCTTGCCATGGCTTGGTAGCAGCTTAATGACTTTAATGAGATGATCAGCTTCGAAAGATGGAATGTTTATTTTATGGGGATAGATCGCGGTTCCCAGGGTATATAAGATTTCATTGTCACACTGTTGGCTATGTGTACCTTATTTGTCAGGTTAGAGTCACGGATGGACACTGACAAACATTGTACCATATATAACCAGAAGGACAAAACAAACAAAATTTACTCTTTTCCCATAATATCATTTCGTGAATAACGATTGTTATTTTCTTCCATGTATCAAACTATTAATAAGTAACGCTAATAAATGTTACACTTATATAATGCCAACATTGTTATACAGTATAGTAATTTTCGTTGCAACTTATTTTTGCATTTACCGCTGAACTTCGAGAATTCTACACATCTGATCCTGAATTCAAACGTTAGGAAAGTTCTATGAAATTTACCATGCGTGGTTAAACCCTGGCTCACGTTGGAATGTAGAAAACTTTTTGACGCGGGCCATAATCAGATCCAATCTAGAGAAGGCAAAAGCAAAGGCAAAGGGTACGATAGCGGGAAGGAACAATAATTTTGTAAGGTCGGTGATTTTAATAATGGCAGACGTTTGAAGCTGGCAAGGGCAGCACTTGGAATCAATCGGCAATCCAAAATGGTCGCTAATTTTGTGCCCGTGTACTACCAGTTTAATTACGAAGCGGGATTTTTTGTTCCCTTTCTCGGTACGATAGGCTCGGCTAATTAAAAAAAAAAGATCCGGTTATTGGTCCGCAGCGAGGCGTCCAGACGGGCATTATCGGCCGGCAGAAATGTCGTAACAGTGTTGTCGAGCGATTATTACGAATTAATTAAAATGGGCAAAATGCGCGGCGGATTCCAATAACGAGAAAAGGACCGGTGAGGGGGCGAGGTGGGAGGGGAAGCGATGGCGCTCGCAGGGACGCTCTTCAATTTCGTAAATCAACGTTAATGTATTCGAGCCCTCGGGGCGCCGTGGTCTAGGCAAGTGGGAGGCAACCTGTAATTTCAACGCGAGCGAACTAATGTAAGTCGCCCGGTAATATGGGAACCCGCGCGGCCCGTACGCCCTCATTTCCATAATTCGTTCTTTAAGGATCATTTTAATAGGCCGCTGGCGCCGGCCTCACCGCCGTAGCCGGGCTCCCTTCGACCCCTAGGGAATTGGCCGCGGACCGCTCAGACTCCGGCCTCTTTGAAAGGAGGTCAAAAATAAACATCCCGGGCCGAGTTTTTTGCGGCCGTTTGCTTTTCCGAACCGGTCCCCACGGCACTTGCTTTCCGCCAGATACAATATTTGTCTCGGCGTGGGGCAAAACCCAGCCATTAAATAACCCAGGCCGCGATAAACTTTCGGACCATCTCGATCAAAGGACACGCGTTTGCCAAACCGCACCTCGGACGAGCTATCATTTAAGAGACTTAACATCAACGTCAGCAGGCAAGGTTGCTTTTGTTTGGAAGTAACCAATGGATATTTGGCCAGATGCCAAAGCTCCTAGAAATTCGAAATCGCGATCTTCCACCAATGTTTCCTAAACCTGGTTCACTCAATTCCACCAAAAGTAACTGTCAACTGATTGCTCTTCATGTTGCACAGATGATAGCTCACAATAAACCAAGTGAAACATGGATTAGACTTGGGAGTTTGAAGATGCTCCCCCCAGCGAACTCTTCTCAGCCTTCTCACAATCTCGAACAATACTAGTCGACGTTCAATTACATCAAACAAATGAAAAACTAACCAGACTGCCTATTTAACAAGCGTACTTATCCAGACTGATCGTCGCCCGATCAATTGGATTAAAAACGTCCACCCAATCATCGCCATTCGGCGCCAATTTCGCACATTTTCTCAGTTACTCTCTTCCTCTCCCACCCGCAGCCATATAATCTCGGTCACTTTTTGCAACAGCGAACCTGCTTTAATTTCCACCTTGCCATTCTCCGGCAAGGAAAAGTTGAGAGCATAAAAGGAGCATTCGGCCGGCAGAATGGCGCGTGAAATTGGTCATTATTATCGACGCTTGGTGTCGATATTTGCTGTGACAAAAAGACGACGTCCTCGCCTCTCGCCGGGGGGAGGAAAAATGGGAAACCTCCGACATGAAATCGTAATTGGCTCCGATTAGGCCGAGACTTTCTCCGTGAGTCCGTCGCTTGAAAAGCCAATTTCCTCGCCCGGCAATTAATCACGCATTTCACACCTTCGCTCGACCGCGACCGAGTTGGAAGGCCAACGAAAAAGGTGGAAGGCGGGAGGTTCTTGCGCGGAGTCGCTGGCAGTCCCGCTTCTTTGTCGACGTCGAATCTACGTCGGGTTTTGATCCAGCCCGAATAGAAGTATCGCGGCTGCGATATCCGGCGCGACGAATCGCTAAACTGGACCCGCCATTGACAAATGATTCGAAAATTTCACTGGATGGGACCTCCCACATCGCCGCGCAGCTTTCAATGGCCGCTTCTTTCGGTGCCAGCGTACAGTAGCCGGCAGAACACGAAATAGGCCCCGTGACAAATTATCATAACTTGTCACGCTTCAGCATTCGGATAATTTTACTTCTATATACCACGGGATACGCTTAATCAGGCTGAAACAACAAAAAGTTTAATTCTAATCTGACAAATGATTTTTATCCAGTTTTTGCTTCGACGATACCTCAAAAAAGCTTCGCCCCTCAATAATTAAGGCCAATCGTTTAGCCGAGTTTACCCCGAGTGCTCGAGAGTTACGGTCATTCCGTACGACTGTTGAGTTAACTTGATGAGTAAAAGAGGAGAGGAAGGGGAAAAAATACTTTCGCCCGAATTCGGTCCGCCTTTAATTGCTATCTGTTAAACGTAATTAACTGTAATTAATTTAATTAAGCTTAAATATGTCCTAAAAGGTAAGGGTGATGATAAAAGGCATTTAGGCTGAAGAGTTTGAAATGATAAAACAAAGCTGGAACCATTTAAGATATGATTAGAGTGAAGTTTTAGGGGTATCCTTGTGATAAGGTAGTAAATTTCGGTGGCTCCGATTCCGAGGGAAATAATTAAGGACATTTAATGGGAGGTAAGGACGGAAAAGTTGCGCCACTCGAGGGGGGACGATGTCGTAGGGGGTCCCCGGCTACGTAAGGTGGTCTCTGGCGAACGTCGGAACTACCTCGGAAACAGTTTAGTGTATACCACACACAACGCGACACCTCGCCGAGTGGACCACACACGAAGGATGCTCCCTTCCCCCGACCAAGTGTCCTAGCGTCTTTCCTTCTTCTTCCTTCAGGACGAGCCCAATGAGGACCGAGACAAAGTACAACCAACAACGAAAAAAAAAGGATGATTGTCTAAAATGTACAATCAGCCGGACATAGCCGTTGACTTTACGAAAAAACGAGGCAATTTCATGCACTGGATAAAAATTATGGGTACATATATTTTTGTCAAATATAATGCTCGAGTAACTAATCATTTAATTCTGCTTTGCGACTGTAATTCGCGTAAATGAAGATTCTAAATTTGATAAGCAATTTTATTATTAAAATGGTCTTTAAAAAAATGAGTAAGATAAAGAGAGAGCTCAATTGGAAAAGAATAGTTGAATAGTATAAAAGGAAAATTTTTTTCTATTAAGAAACAACTGTTTAGTTAATTTACAAAAACAAGTTCTACAAGTATATGATTAACTTTGAAATATTTAGAAGATAGTTAATTATCAGATACCCCTTCGTTTACACTTACTTCTAATAAATATCGTTTGCAACATTCTTCTCAGTTTCTAAATCACGATAAAACAAAATGTCAACATTGGTTTCGCTGTTTACACAGTGCCTTTATTCATGAAAACCCACGACTTTTCTAGGCAGATTGCTATTTAACACCTTAAATGTGTTTACAGTAATAGGAAATTTGTGGTTCCTTCGGACAGGAAAAAAAAGCGTTTGAGCCAAACGGACAGGTCGAATAAAGGCATTGAAATTTAAAGGCGACTGAATTCAAGCAATAATAGATAACTCTTGCGGAATAGAAAAAAAAGGCAATGCAAAAGAATGAGAAGACCGGACTGATTTATTGACATGACCGCTTGGGGAATCGGTGACTTTATTGGTGGGGGGTCGGAGTTATTGTGGCTAATTGTTTGGGACGTGTCGTTGAAAACGCGAAACAGCTTTTCTGCTGCCACCTACTAATGGTTCTCGGCGCACAAAGACAGACGCGGGGCCCCAGGTGAATCCGTTTTTGCGAGAAAAGAAAAGGTGGCCGTAACCAAAACATTCATTGTTCCGTTTATGGTTTGTTTTGGGTCCTCTGACGATCTCCCAGGAACCGAACGAAGGACGTCGCGCGAGACCAAAGCTCGGTCCTTTTTTACTACACGTGCTACTCCGAGGTGGTCCGGCCACGAATTGTCTTTCTTCCTTCCTTTCTTTCTCTCTTTCCTCCTTTCTTTACCTTTAACATCTGTCAAAGTTCATTTTTGGAAACGACACGTCCAAGAAGAGTGTCTCTAAATCAGTGGATTATTGTTCAAAGCGGAGGACCGGACGATAATATATGTTTTTCAAATGACCCACTTGAACAATAATCTCCTTTGCTCAAGTGGAATCGACTTGTGCAGCATCAAAATTGTTATCAAAGGATTCGTGGGGGAGAAGCAGGCACGAATGGAATTTGTGAAGTTTTTGCCACTTTTGTTTATCAATTTTTATATGTTGTTAATGAGCTTGATATTATTTACATTATGACGAAAAAAAAAACATTATCTTTGGTACTAGTTACGGACGTTACCACAACTTTATGCCAAATTATCATTATTTATGATATTGAAATACGTGATATTTTATTTGAATGTATTTCCGGAATATACTGTGGTCTAAAAATACTTTGTAATTATTTCTTACGAAAAAGTGACTAGTATTCTTATTTCTTCTTTTAGAGAACAGTTACTTTTTGGTCTAATTTAAAAAAATAAATAGCAAAAAAAAAAAAAAACAAGAGACCTTGTAAATCACTTTGAATGTATTTAGCTTCATTTTCTTGTATATATTTTCCAAGTTTCAGCTTTGTTTTAAAAATAATCATTAATTATTCAATACTAATATAGTAGTATTATATTTAGCGCACGATGAAAAAAGCAAATAATATATTACAAGTTTTTATATCGATTTAAAAATATATTAGAAAATGTCTAATTACAAACTAGTCTTTTAATTAAAAATTTACACCGTATATAAATTAATATTGACACTCAACATTATTTATATTAAATTATATAATACTGCATTAACTATAATTTATATTACACATATATTTCCTTTTAAAAAGTGTAGAAATAAAAACAGATATTCTTATTAATATTAACTATTCTAATTACAGATCTTTTTAGATTTAAGATATAACTAAATTGATAAACAAAATCAGGCACGTACAAAGATTCATACCCTTAATCTTAACTTTAGCTTACAAAACCGACCATGAAAATGTGGAGCAAGTTCAAGGCACCGTAAAAAGTGTGAATATGGCATTTTCCTGACGCTCTAAAAGGGTCATTAGAAACGCGTAAAGCGTGTACATGTGTGTGTGTGTGTGTGTGTGTGTGTGTGTTTTTTTTGTTTTGTTCCAATGTGCCGGAGTCTCCCTCGAAAACCGCCGCGTGAGAAGATCCACCTCGTAGCTCTCACGGCGCGTATCCGCGCCCCTTCCCTGATTCCGACTCCCAAACGGACCGTTGTGCCTTAACTTTTCGTCGCCAAAGAACGCCGTTGATTCCCACGTGGGCCTCGGGAAGAATGCGGGCCGAAAATATGCAAATGCGCCCGGGTGATTCCTCGCGTCCCGGTACCGGGACAATTACCATAACGCGACCGGAGAAAACGAAACCTGTCTCCGCAAATGGTACCCCGTGCGAACAATAGAGCAACCCCCTCCCCCCTACCGTTATCCTCGTTAGCCCCCGGTTTTCTTTATTTACTCCGCTCCTTTTTCTTCTTCTCTTTTTTTTGGCTTCCTTTCCGCCTTTCCTCGTGGTCCGGGCGACCTGTTAACGGTCCTGTCCAGAGATACCGGTTTCCCGGTTACGGGACAGTTCACCCCGGACGGTCCCGACTCGGCTACCCAAAAGGCAACGGATTCTTCGGGGTCAATTTTTTGATACGACGTTTTCAATTTTAAACATACACGATAGGCCCGAGAAGATGGAGATGAGGAAAGATACGTTGGAGATCGCGTGACCTTGCTTTGGGAACATCGCGGAGGAAGCTGGCCAACTTTCCGGCCGAGCGTTTTTGGAACTGGTCGAGAGAGGCAACGGTTTTCTTCGACTCTTTTTCTTCTTATTACGCCACATTTTTTTGGTCGTTTTTATTTCGTTCCGTATGGCCGGCCGGCCGGCGGTATTAAGGCAATCGCGAAATTCCGGACTGAAGAAGAAAAGGTGAAAGTTGACGGGCCGCGAAGGGGGGAGAGAAGGAGGAAGAGGTTTATGGACATTTTTTTAGCACTGCGAGGAAGACCGGCCAGGACAACGATTTTCCTTCTAAATGATCAAATTTCATGGTCTTCAATGTGAATTGAATGCTAATCAGTAATGCCTTTTGTACTTTTGAAGGGCAATTATAAATTGATATGAATGAAACTGCATATTAAATGCAATTCATAATAATTAGAACGAGATACTTTGTGGAAATTAAAAAGATTTATAAAATGTGATTATAAAATAACTTATTTCTTTAAGTAATTCTTATAGATCTATCCATATGTATATAATTACAAAAATTAGAAAGTGTCTATAGAATGATATAGAAAATTCGGGTGATTAAATTTGAAGGTGTATAGAAAAAATTGAAGGAGATTGCAAAAGTTTTACACCAATATTTAAGTTTCCAGACAGAGATAAAATTCGCATGAGTAAGCCCACAATTGGGCAGAAATGTTGACTATCGACCATCTCTCCTCCGTTAACAATTGTTACAATTTGAAACGTAAACTTAACGATTCCTTTGTGAAGGCTAGTTGGATTGAGAGAAAGAAAAAAAAAAAGTGAAATCAATTTGGTAGCTTCTTTATCGCCACCTCGGCGTTTACAATGGCCCAAGGCCCAGATGTCCTCCTCGAGATATTTTTACATATGTCCCCAACCGTCCGCGCACTATTCTTACAATATCATCCTGCTTCTTGTGCATTGCACACCCGACATAACAGGGACTCCCACATGTGTTGCGTGAAACGCGCGCAGTGATCCATTATTGAAAGGCCCGCATTGTTGGCCCGTGGATCCGTCCTCGGTCCCTCGGTTCGGTACCTTCTTCTCGTACCTGACCCGAGATAATCCCATCCCCAGAGGTCCCATTATGTCAGGGCGCTCCCCCACGGACTTGCGTCTCGCTCATTGTCACGGAATCTCGGAAGATATCGTCGCGGGGGGAAACGAAAAATCGTAGCTGCGATTTTCGAAAAACGTTGAAAAGAGCCGAGAGAGAGAGAGAGAGAGGGGAGGGAAGGGCGCCGCGCGTTACATTACAAGGGGAAGAACTTCCTTTGTTAGGGGTGCGAAGATAAACATCGCGCGCCAGTGACCGCATTACTCGGATTAGGGTGACGCCAAGAGCGACCTTTGTTATCACTCCCTTGTTTTGATGATTCACTTCCCGGCTTTTCATTTCAGCCCGCGCACCCGATCGATCAAAATACGTTTCCGCATTTACCTAATTTTACCAGATCATTTTTCATATTCGAATTTAAATTTTGACGCCGACTTCATGGTTTGAAGTTTTAAGGTTGTGCGGTAACGAGTGTTTAGACAAAAAGAATAAATAGATTTAAATATATATAAATCAATGTGCATTGTAGACGGACGATGGAAGGTGAATTTCAAAGATTGAAATTTTAATGACTTTGAGAGAGATATATCCCGAGGGATATTGAAAAAGTGTCCATAAAATAAGTTTAAAAGTTTCAAATGTATCTAGACGTCTGGAATATTTGCAGTTTCATACAGCAATTGTGTCATTTGTCAAAAAAAATGTCTCGATTACGTTGTAAAATAATTTAAAGGGTACGAACTCGTATTAACTGTATATAATTTCAATCTCGGAACCAGGTTTACATCTTTGGTTCTAGTTTTGGTAAGTAATACGTCCAATTGGTAACATCCGTTAAGATTCGCTAGATAATGTCAATCTGAGTCATTACGCCCTTCAAAATCAACATTGCAACGAATCTTCTTATCGCACGCTTGGAAGTGGCTAAATCGTCTCGAAGATAGAATGTAGAGCATTTAAATTCGATTGGCACTGAGTCGGAAATCGCACGTCTTTGTTGTGATATTGTTGGCACACTCTTCGGGAGAGGTCCTTCCGGGTTCAGTGTGTGAAATGTTGTAGCGGCTGGAAAAAAGGAAAGACTCTTTTTTTCTTTCCCCGACCTTTGGGAGAGCGCTGAAAGGCGAGCTCTTGGCATTTCCGGTGACTTTGAATTGGCGCGAGGATGGGCGAAGGCACTCGGCCACTTGCCGCTACGTCACGTCACACGTCACATACTCGTCACATACTCGTCACAACCGCGGTCGTTCTGAACCAGGAAGGACCCGGCAAACAGTGAACGGTATTTAATAAAATTGCATCGACACCGGGCGAGGCGGTACCGGTCCGAAGAAGCTCGAGGCCTTGTGAAATCCTTACCAACGTCAGTTGATCGAATTGGTCCCCTTGGGGTCTCACGGTCGCACTAGTCCGGGAACGTTGCGTCGAGTCACACTTGGTAGCAACCCTCGGTCCCCCAAAAAATTGCCGCGAAATCGTTTATGAAAATCGGCAGGCCACTGATTGTACGGACTGTACCGACTGCACACGGCGTAGGAACTTGGCCGAAATTGGAGCGGCGAACGAGAGCGGGTGTTCAGTTTGACGTTGCACGTGTGCACTGTTCGACGGGCCAGTGCGATGGTGGATCGAACCGTCGGTTTCCAAGGATGGGTTCAAACTGACGTTCCTCGAAGCGGGTCCCGGGATCGGCTGTGGGTTTTCGGTGTCGTTTTTCTCCCTTTTTTCAACTGTCCTTCTTTCTTTTTCCTTTCGTAGCCGTCGGTGTGGCGTTTGCGTTCGCGGGCCCCGGGCCCTGGGAGGCGCTCGGCTCCGGAGTGGGGGGACCCCTAACCTAAGCTAACGGCCCCCACCACAGGCTCGCCGCTGGCCCCCCCCCCATCCCCCACCCCCCTCCTCGCCCCGGGGCAACGTCTCCGTCCTCGATCCCCGTCCCTCTTCTCTCCACCACGCTCTCCTCTATCGCGCGCGTCTTTCTTCGCTTCCTACTAAGGAACTAAGAATATCTCCGCCAAGAGTGTGTGGGTTCACGTGCGCTTACCTGGGTCCCCCTCGCATTGTGATTTAGGACGGGCCACGGGTACAAGTATACGCGGGTATCGCGCTCGCGTACAATACTTCGGGTGGAAATTACAAAGAGCCGGGGGATCCCCTCGAAGATTATTTTCACGTTAAAGGGAAAGATGTTTCGGGGGTGGCTCAACCGATGAGCGATTATGGGAGATGGACGACCACGGGGACAGTTCGAGTGACGACGATATTTAGGACTTTTTAACACGAAGTAGTTTTTTTTGTACTAAATTAATAAAGTTAAGGTTAAGTTAGTTTACGTTCTATTGGGTAAAAGTAGCGGGACTAATTAGTGTTTCTGTAATCTGATTGACGATGTACAAGATAAAACTATAGAATATTAATGACAGAAGAAAATGATTGAAGATTATCTTTACGTCACCGCTATAAATTCATATGGCACTTTGAGACATTAGTACTACCTCATGGTGGCTCTATAATCCCTACTGGCAAAAATTTTAGAAATATTTGTGAAAAATCATATCTTGAGTATTAGAAAATATGAACCTCCCAAGAATCTATTGCAAATATTTCTCAAATTGGATATTATAGTAAATCTTTGATATATTCAAAATATATTCAAATTATGTCAAAAATATTTCACGTTAAGGGTGACATTGTAAGGAATTCAACCTTCTTACTTTCATTCCGGAAATAAACTGTTCAAAAATAAGGCAGTATCCCACAAAATTATCTATGATGAATAATAGTCGGATATCCTAGTAATATCTTCCTCTATTAGGGGGGTAATCGAAAATATATACAGTTAATAATAATAATCAAAAAAGAAAAACAAACAAAACCAACTGCAAATTCACATCGAGTCTCACTTTTAAAGGATGGAAATTTATTCACAACATCCGCGGCCTTAAAATTTTTTAATTTGTAAAATTTCGCGAACGTATTTCATTTATGTTAAACAACTAGTTACAACGATTTACATTAACGACGCGTAAATCAAGATTTTTAGGAATGCGGTTTTGGTGCGACAATGTTTCGGCAATAATTCCTATTAAGGAGATGCCGTGTACGCAAGATTTTGACGTATACGTTCGCAATAAATTCTCTTTCCGGGTAGAGTATCGGACATTATTAAAAAGTTATAAAAATTTTGTCGGCCAAACATTTTTACTAATTTCAATCTACCCTCTCGTTGTCGCCTTGCGCGCCATTAAAATTTTACAAATGTTTCGGCTGTTTCAACATTCCAATGAAAAAAAAAGCATCTCTCTTTCAAGCGTCTTTCCTTTCTTTCATGTTAACACGACATTTCGGTGCTACAAGTCATAAACAAAAATTTTTCTCACAAAGAACAAACTCACACCACATGTGTTCCGTTTTCCACTTAATTTTCGTGGCTGATAACTTGATTTTCTACGCATGACGGAATAAATTTCTTTCCTTTGTACCACTTAAAGTCGTACCATTTAATAATTTACCGAACGACATTTAATGCCTATAGTAATATTATTCAATTCAATGGCAAAATCACGAGCAAAAAATTAAAAAATTATACCTCAACCGTTATAAATCGTACGATCACAATTTAGCCTTACTTTACTTGCAATACAATATGCATAGATCCACGAGATAACTAAAAATGGTAACTATTAGTAATATGCGAGAAATTTTTCATGATATCGGCGTCTAGCTCGGCTTCTTCAGTCGCAGTGGCTGATAATGATAGCCTCGCGAAGCTCGCGCGCATAATACACCAATAACATATGTATTATATATGTGTATATATATATATTATACTCGTGAGAGATAGCTGTGCTAATGTACGCGGACTTGAATTATCCATTTCAGTAACAAAAATAATTATACAAAAGAGGAAACCTGATATTTGGAATTTAAAATTACTTAATGGTATAAGTTTTAATTTACTTAAACAATTTTGCGCGCGTAAATAAATCTACGTATAATAATATTGGACAAATAATGAATGATTTGCAATTAATAAATGTTCGCTACTAATACCAAGTTATCAGGATTGAAATTTCCAAGACAATTCCTCGTCGGTGAAGAAGCGCGACTGCGTTATTCAGCATTTTATTGCAGTGGCTTCATCTTGATTCGCCGTTTGATCATTCGAACCGAACAAAGCTATGAAATATGAAATTTATTCATAAAGCAACCCTAACCCTTTAATTTTAATGTATGCTACGCGACGTTCCTCCTTTTTTTCTTCCAGCCAAAGTCCCGTTAAGACACTCAAACGATTCTTTTTAGGTAGCCCATTAGTTCATCCGGGTATTCGTGGACTTTACGCTCAATTAAAGTGCGCGCTTTTACGTTCGACGTGATTTTTCGCGCGGTTCCCTATTAATTTCTAACGTACTATAAATGTGAGTATATATCGTTATTTTTAAGTACTTATTACACTTAGTTCCACGATTATTCAAGCATGTTAAATTTATTTCCTTTAATTATTCAAATCTTATAAAAAAAAAAAGTTACCGCTATTTGCATTAAAATTCAACTTCAGTTAACTTTAATCGAGAAATTTAGTTGAGCCAATAAAGTATTTACATTGCAGTTGAGTATCAGAGAATATTGGGTATATATTTTTTCAAAAATATTGGCATAAAAATGAGATGATACAATTTTAACTCGGGATATTAATTGTCAATGAAAAATTGTAACATTTCCCGCGGACGGTTACGTGAATTCGACTAAAAAAGACCGTTTGTCTGTTGAAAAGGTCTTCGCCATTGGATGAAGACAGGTGGAGGAGATACGAAAATTCGAGTGTGCGTGAGGACACGTTGCTTAATACAAGAAGAAGAAGAAGAAGAAGAAGAAGAAGAAGAAGAAGAAGAAGAAGAAGAAGAAGAAGAAGAAGCGTAGTCAAAGAACCGCCTCCTGCTTGCATTTCGTTTTGTGCTCCACACGTGAAGAGACACACGACAGCGCGCATTCAACAGGGCCAACAAAGACAGAGACAGAAGCATATCAGGAACAAACCGCAAAAGATATTATTTGCCGTTAAAAGTTGCCAGTTTTTCATTCTAAATCAAAATCAAATGTCGCAAAGTAATAAAACTTGATAGACAACAAGTTATTATTAATACTCAAGATGGGCAAAAAAGAGAAGAGGGGGGAAAAAACCTGAAATGTTTTGGAAATAATCTTTCCGTCTGTTTCTGTGGGTGTTGGACGATTTGATGGAACAGAAAGAAAAAGAAGAAGAAACTTACGACGAACCGTGATCGCGTTTTCCCGAAAATTCATAAAGATTCATAAAGGTGCGCGTGCACGTATTGTTTATCTGGTGAGATCTGTTTTAGGATTTTCGTGACTGAAATAATGCATTTCGGGTGGCATCAAAGTAAACACAAAAGGTGTCACGCGACACGGCGCATGAAAGTGCAGTCCTCGGTGAGAAAAGTTGTGAAAACGATACGTGTGTGTCTGTTTCGGATGGGCGCACCGGAAACGGACACTACAAGGTGCAATCAAGGCGCTTAATCTTCTGCGGTTCGTCGACGTTTCCGTACTTTTTTCCTCCGATTAAAATCCGGCACATAAAAACCTTGAGACCCATTCCCAAGGAACGCACCGCAGTTCGTGGGAGAGCGTCAATGTTTTCTCACTCAGACATGTGTTTACGGGCAGAAGAAATATTTCATCAATTTTGTTCCATGCAAATGGTAGCATTTCTTCGCGTTCACTTCACTTGTAACATCTTTCTCCTCCCCTTTTATTATCGAATTATATTCTTTCCTGAAAAACAATTTATTTTTTAATATAACTCTCGGTGCCCGCACTTTGTGCATTTATTAATTTTTTGAAAAGACAAGGAGGACAATAATTCTTCCCTCTTTATTCTAGTTCAAGCTGGAAAATTTAATTTATTCCTGAATGTGCGTTAATGCAAACGTTTTGGAAAGGAATAAACGCGACGAAAAAAAAATTTCCCGCATTATAATTTCTCTTATCAATCAAACGTCCAATTAAATCCGATTTATGACATACGTGAAAACTGTCAAGTCCTCGTGACATCGTGGTTTATCACCGCGCAAAGACGCATCTAAATATGCGTATCTAATCTGCGCCGTTCATCGTCACACGGCAAAAAAGAAGAAGAGTATTGCATGTAAAAAGGCCGCGCGCGCGCACTTATACGGTCTTTACGATTGCAGTCCCTCGCAACCAAGATTTTTAGATGGAGATAATCCGTGTGCCGAATTTAATGGGACGAATTAATCGTCTTACGCGAGGTCGCATTGATGAGCTTTGTGCCATCAAATTATCGTTCCTAACGATAAAACAGAATTATTATATTGTTTGAAAGTTGTATACTCTGGGTGAAAATATTTGAAAATTTTAAAACTGTTCGTTATAACTTGAGGACACGATGGACAATGATACAAAAAGTACAATAAAAAATTGTAGAATCTATTCAGAAATTTGTAAAAATGACATTCCATTAAATTTGAAGATTCTGTCTCTAAAATCGACGTTAAGGAATTTCAAGATATCGAAAAAGGAAGACAAAAAAAATGACGCAGAAAATCGAGGGAGAAAAAGAGGATGAAAAAAGGAGGAAGAAAATGAAGAAAAAAGAAGATGAAGAAGAAAAAAAAACTATGAGCGTATCCCGTTGCACCGCCTGAAACTTAATTTTTACGGAAAACGACACCCTGATCCTCGATTTTGTAACACGAGATAAAGAGCTTGAACGGAGTGTACTATATTTAGGCGTGGGACAAGACGAGCCGCAGAAGGCTGCGTGCTCTGCTGGGGGCGGCTCACTTATCTTTTTACCTCTCTCTTCATGCGATCCTTTCCTCCCGCAGCGCTGCCGTTCTTTCTACCTTCCCCACCACCGTTGCGTGCTCGGTCCCCCTCCGCACTCCGCTCCGCTCCGCTCCACTCCAACCCTGTCGTACATCGTTCATTCTCTTCTACCTTTTTATCCCTCCTTATTCGCTCCGATATAAAGTCGGAGCAATGCTCGAGATATGCGTATACACAAATTTTTGCGCGGAAAGTTACCGCTTCCTATTGCGTAGTCAGAACTTTGTTAATAATAAAGTCGAGAAACAAATTACGATAAATTGTCAATTATGATTCGTTGATCCTCTAATTTCTTTGTAAAGAAATAAAAAGTATTTTCTTTTTTCGGTAAAATTCTTCACGTGTAAAACATGAATGTGAAATTAAAAGCGCGATACCATCAGTGAGGATAAATATATAATAAATAAAATGTCACTTTTTTGAGTATACGGGTGTTTCACATAATTCAATTACGTAGCATCACGTAATTCAGGCTTTAAATGTTATTAAATTAAATACATATATGAGGAATGTTGCTTCCTTCTGTGAACAAATACTCACGTTTGGTAGTATAGAATGAGGCGGGCGGGGAAAAGGGAAATCCAACAGGTGGAATCGTGTGTACGTGTGCAGAATGTTGAGCGTCTGCACTGTTTTTGCACAAAATGCAGACTCATATTGAATGCCAAGGCTCTACTTTATCGAAATGGTATCATCTGGGTCTGGGAGGATGTATCTATTCAAAGCCACGGCTACGAATTAAGACAAGAGATTGTAGGGCTTCCTTGTAGCGTTAGTGCTCGCCGATCCAACATCTTTTTTTAGCCTGAAACATTTTTATACAAATTTAGATAACATTACATAAATTAATATTTTAACATTTTAACACTTAAACAATCAGAACAAAATTATATGATCAACATCAAATTGCAACAAGTTAATACTTTCTTTTGATCTCAATTGTTTGATATCTTTCTCAGATATGGATTAAAAAGGAATAAAAATTAAACATTTAAAGTACAATTACAAGCAAACGAACCCTACCGATCAGCAATATAAAAGCTTTCCCATTATTATCAAGTGTAAAAATGTTTCCAGAAAATTCTTCTCAGCGCGGAGGTGAAATATTGTCAATACAGCCAATTACTATATCGTTCTTTCCCCGGTTGCAGTCTAGGTAACTCATCAATATCCGAGGCCCTCGAGCGCACATTCAATAATCCGTTTGTTCGGTCGAAAATCGTTTTCTGTCTTCGAAGGCGAAATTCGGATGACGCTGAGGGGTCCCCGGGGACGTTGCCACGTCCCCTTGCAAGTTCTTCTTCCCAGAGAGGGTGAAGCGGCAAAGAGGTCGCATCACAATGCGCAATGTTTAAGATGAATTGCTACACACATACGCGGACGCGCACGGGGAAAGTGCGTGAAAAAGGTGCACCCCCCGATCCGGAGGAAACTGGTTGCCGGATCACAATGCCGCACGGGATTACGTAGGCGCCCTCGGGACCCCTATTCATGAGCGTATCGGTGCCCGAAGAATGGACGAAATCTCGTCTTCCCGAGCGGGCGCTGGGGTCCGACCGGGACCCAAGGAGACGCGGACACGTGTCCCCGTGACCTGGCCAAAAAATTGTAACGCCCGACGTCAAAGGCAAATGACGCCGCGGCGAACAAAGGACGCCCGCGACTCTTCGTTTCCGCCAACAGACAGTCAATGCTTCGGCCGAGGACCGGCTTTTTTTTATCCATTTCAATGTCCCAGTTGTAAAAGCGTAAATACCCTGAAAGAAATATACGTAGAATATATACGATTATTGCAACCTATTTTTTCTGAGCAGATGTTTGTAATATAAATGCATAAGGGATTTTAAAAACGTACCATCACTGATAGGACAACTGAAATGAAATTTAAAAAGTATATGCATATTGGAATTGAACTGAAATTGCAATCATTCTATTTTGTAGAATGTGATCAACTTAACCACAAGTCATTTTTATTTACCTAGCCTTCTTTAAGTATTTAAAGTTTAATTTACATTAGAGAATCTCAAACCACTGTTTTCAATGATTATAAACTTTAACGCAAAAAAGTCCTATAACTGTTGGTAAAATACATACAATGTTAGAACAAAATACGAGCAATGCCTTATACATTCGGTAAACGCGGTTAGTAGCAGTGTATAATAACGTATTTTTTTTTTTTTTTACGTCAATTCTTATATGATCGGCATTACAGTGTTTAGTAGCATATCGGAGTAGGGTTACAGAGTGAGGGTGCGGGGTAGAGGGACGCATTTAGGGGTGCTTGGTGCGGATGCGGTGTAGTGGTGGTGTAAGAGGGCGGGGGAATGCGTGGATGCGGCGGGCTCAAAGTTTGAGTATGTATTGGTTAAGCATTATCCGTGCAGGCGAGCACAAAGAATGTTTTAATTTTTACAAAAAAGATGCCAGAAAAGGAGCTTCGCAAATTTTAAATGACCAACGAATGTCATGGTATTTCAGACATTAGTGCAAATAATTGATCTACTGAAAAAGGAAAGCTGGATAGAACTGTATGGTATCTACGGAAGATGAGTGTAGAATACAAGTAAATTAAATTTTACATTTGCTTTGACAAGGTGGAAATAGAAAAATTTGGTCCCAGTTCACGGATCAGGTCTAATGGAGAAATGAAAATGGATTAAGTAGTGGAGTGATGGGCTATAAATTGGATATAAATGTGTGGTAGCGTTGGCGGCAGCGTTTCCACAATGGCATGTGTCCCTCGACGGAAAATGAAGGAGGAACAATGGTGAAATAAGAAGAGCGTGCGATGGCCGAGGACTTGGATGGAATGACGGGGCGACGGGCGACGGGAGACGAGAAAAAGAGTCCGGAGTCCGAGTTCGAGTCAGTGGCAATAGGTGGCCAGGGCAGGGGACGCGATAACATCTCCTCTGGCTCCCGTCTTGAGCGTGACTGGTAAGGCCCCGGGTCCCGGGCCTTTGATAATCGCCGACGAATATCGGCCCTCGTGTACGTCATATTCGCATCCATCATTTTGACGATCAATTCTACTTCTTATTATGCGGCAGCCAGCCGGAGGCCGACCGGATTCAAACTGGAGTGCACAATTGCGCCCATAAGGATGAGAGGGTTGTTTGCCGCGAGAATTGTATTTATGTACGGCACCAATCAGAAGACGACTAGTTTCATTAAAAATTAGCATTGGAACGTATACAAAAGGAGGATGAGAGCGTAGGCATTTTTTATGCTTCATTAATAGATATAAAGAGGAATAAAATAAAATTTTAAGCAACGGCTTTCAAATAATGACGATAAAAGTGACGTTGAATTGATGTAACAAGTTTTTAATTTGACAAAAATCAAAGGGTAAAGTTCCCTCGAAATTGTGCCTTTTTATTTCAATCATAATTATAAAGTGTAACAAAAGTAATCTGTATTATTATAGGCAATTTATTATATGAAAGTTACAAAGCGATGCACTGCTACGAAATGACTTGTGAAAAGTTTATCAAGACTCTAAATTATATGCTTTTTACGTAGGGTAGCGACGAAGTCATCTTTCATTGTTACGAAATATAATCCTCAGTACTGAACTAAATTAATAATAATTTCATTTAATATTTTAAGCTTTATTGCGGCTTAAAATGTAAAATTCACTGCGATGAGCGTTCTTAACGTCTTTGCAAAAACGATGTAATTAAAATGTTCAATTAGAAAGATATATCAGTCATCAAACATTAATTAACAACAAACTGATACGTTCATTTATATTCAGGGAACAATCTTCAAAGTAGTTCAATAGTACCAATAATAAGTTATCATTTTTCAATAGACCTTTTCTCACCGTGCACTATTATTGCTATTCCATTTTAATTAGTTAATACGAATAATAAAAAGACATCACGATTAATTTAACGACCCGTAGAAAGTGGAATGAAGAAAGGATGCAGCATTCAATTTGTCATCATAATAAATAATCATTGCGCAGTAATGATAAGAAAAATTGACATCGTCATTGGAGCAACAATCAATTATTCCATCAGTTTGAATCCTTATCGTGGTAGACAACGTTGCTTAAAACGAAAAAGAAAAAACGGTTAATAAGTTATATAAATAAAAATTCCATTACTCCTTGACGCCAATGCACGTGACTCGGTGAAAAACGTTAAAAAAGGATGGATCGAAATATTACGTAAAGTAAGACGCGCGGGCACACACACACACACACACACACACACACACACACACACACACACACAAATACACGCCTTTCCAATATCCTGCC